>JAZAYU010001486.1:0-42769 GCA_038501625.1 Corbicula japonica | reverse complement strand
AGAAGGCAATTTCATGCCTATATCTTGATAAATAGATGTGTACAATTACCGGGTGTTTGGGGCACCTTATTATTGATACCGCGTTTTAAATAGTGAATCGCGAACAGTATTTTTCTTACTTAAGGGAGCAGAGAAAAAAAACATTTGGCGAAGAAATCAATTAAAATTAGCTATGAAAACTACCTTGAAGATATTTTGGACATAAATTCGGAAACATCAAAACCAAATTCAAAAAAGCTCTTTTCACTTTTGAAACACTCTAGACAAGACTGCGCAGGGACAACAAAACCTTCCAGGATGACCAAACAAAAGCAAGTATTCTAAACGATCAATTTCAATCTGAGTTTAGTCCTAAAACACCAATTAGTCTTAAATCACTCTGTGAGATGAAAATAGAGGAAAACAGAAATGACCAAACATCAGAGATGCCAGACATAACAGTAAGTACAAGAGGTATAGAAAAACTCCTGAAAAAAATTAAATCCCCATAAAGCAGCTGGACCAGACATGATAAAACCTATAATCCTAAAAACTTTGGCGTTAGAACTCTCCCCTATACTAACTATTCTTTTTCAAAAATCTTTAAATGAAAGTAAAATCCCAACTGACTGGAAAAAAGCAAACATCTCTCCAGTATACAAGAAGGATGAAAAGTCTGACCCTGCCAACTATAGGCCTATATCTCTGACATGCATCTTATGCAAAACCTTGGAGCACATTGTTTCTTCCTCGATAACCAAATACTTTAATAGTCGTAACCTATTCTATGAACTACAGCATGGCTTCAGGGAAAAGCGCTCTTGCGAGACCCAACTCCTTATGCTTGTAAATGACCTTGTCAAATCCATCTACCAGAAAAAGCAAACAGATCTTATCCTATTAGACTTTAGCAAAGCTTTTGACAAGGTCAGCCATGAAAAACTTCTCCTTAAACTCCATAGATATGGCATTCGAGGTTCAAATCTTAAATGGATTAAGGCCTTTCTAGATGATAGACAACAATCAGTTGTCATAAATGGCATATGCTCTTCTTCCATTCCTGTTTCCTCTGGGGTTCCCCAAGGCTCGGTGCTTGGGCCCCTACTATTCCTTGCATATATAAATGACCTACCAGAAAATATACAATCCAAAGTAAGGCTATTTGCTGACGACACAGCCATCTACTTAACACTCACATCCAAAAATGAATCAAAAGTCCTCCAAAATGACCTATGCACACTTGAAAAATGGAGCCATGACTGGGATATGGAGTTTAACCCATATAAATGCCAGGTGATTCATGTTACTACGCCCAAAACACCGGTACAAAATAAATATTCTTTGTATGGTATTCAGTTGGCTTCAACCTCCTCAGCTAGATACTTAGGGGTAGACATCACATCAGACTTGACCTGGGATACCCACATTAACAGAGTAACTACAAAAGCCAGTTGTAGCTTAGGCTTCCTGCGCAGGAATTTAAAATCTCACTCTGAACCCCTCAAAGCAACAGCCTACAAAATGTTAGTTAGACCTCAGTTGGAGTATTGCTCCTCTGTCTGGTCCCCGTACACGGACACGCTCACAAACCAGATCGAGGCAGTGCAACGCAGGGCAGCGCGATGGGTCAAGAATGATTTTGGACGACTTTCCATTGTATCAGAGATGCTTGAATCCCTACACCGGCGCAAATTAGATCAACGGCGCATAGACAGTCGTCTCGCCATGATGTATAAGATAACCAACTCTCTTGTAGAAATTCCCATTTCTGGAAACCTTATCCCAATGACTAGGAAGTCAAGACATTCTCACCCATTGGCTTATCAACTTATTACTGCTACAACTGATTATTACAAATACTCATTTTTCCCTCGAGCCATATTCCATTGGTGCAATCTACCACCAGACATTGTCTCATTGAGCAGTTCAACAAAGCTGTAGGCTGTGTTGGACATGTCTCCCCATAAGCTAACATAGTACAATTATACTTTTAACATAACCCCTCTATCTTTCTTTTTTACATCTCTTTTAAACCCTATCCATTCTTAATCTTTATTCTTTACTAACAGTCTCCCAGCAGACGCGCAATATGTCTAGGTCCCCATCAGGGGTTCGACTTTACTGGAAGATAGATAGATAGATAGACAGTTTCCGAGGTAGTCTCAATATTTCGACTCCAAGTACAGACCCATTATCATACTGACTTTTTTTACAGATGTCTGTCCTTTACGTCTCAAGCAGTTACGATCAAAACTGTGGTGGAAATCGCACTGCTTTAAATTCCCATTTTTTCACTGCCATTTGAAAATTTCAGCACTGCTATGTTCATTTGTTGTTATTTAACATAAATAGTCTCTAAAGAATCAATAAAATAAAAAATATTCCACAAATAACACTTTTAAACTTACACTTGTTTATACCGTTTACATATGTTGATTTTAATGTGATAACTTATGAAAGCGTCCCTTTTATAAATCGATAATCTACAGTCAGGTAGACTTTTAGTGGTGTAACATAAAAACCTTTGACATGTGTGGAGGTTTATAAGTTTCATGAGTTGTTTTTTTTTTCATAATGAACGAGCACGTTTCTTTAAAAGTATCACATATATTTATTCTAATTGGAATTAGCATTTCAGATATGTATATTTTAGATGAAATATAAGGTTTAAAAACTATTTGAAGTCGTCAAAAGTTGCGACAAAGATTCTTATCGCTGACATATCGACATAGAAGGAAAAATTTCCGCATTGATTTGAATAGTAACCGGGTTGTGCGCGAAGGGCAACCATCGTATATATAGAAAAGCCCTTGTTGCGCACAAATAGTTGGGCTATTTCCGAGGCTGCCTCCAGCGTTTTGGACCCCATGTACCTTGCTTATTTTGTCTAAAAATATATACTTTGTTCAGCTAAAATTTACGTTCTGTTTTGCCGGGGTCTAGCTTCATGCAAACCGGTTCTGCAGTGCCATAAGCCACCTTCGCAACATTGTCGGGACGCGATCGAGTATGTGGGTGGGTTGGAGTCAAGTCACCTGGTTAACTGTTAATTGTTCATGAGAACCCGACTTGTAATTTTAAGGGGATAAAAACAAATTGGGATCATATGTGAAACTGTAGTGACCTATAAAGACAAGTGCAGGGGTTTATGCAACCCAGAACCTGTTTTAAACCACAATGGGCAAAAAAGTTGTGCCACTGACCGTTCCGTGGCGGTAAACCCCATTTACATTTAATTGGCGGATTTGGGAAATAAATACACATTTTCAGTGTTTTCACATGTAATGATTTCAGATAATATCTCATTAAACTTATTTTTATCGATAGTACTACTGTGTAAGCCGTTATTTATAAATAACTCGATCGCACCGTTTTCGAATAATGGATACTGGAAAGTTTCTGCTATGAGTATATACCAAATAGATATTATTAAAATACAATCAAGAAAGATTCAGTTGAACAATAAATAATTAAACATATAAATACTTTGAAATGAATAGATACGTGTACAAAACAAATGGACAGATGCTTTAACAAAATGTAGAGAAATGAAATGAGTTTAAAACATAACAATGTGTGTGTAAAATTTCATTTTGATTTTGCTAACTTAACTTTTTTACGATTTGTACTGCTGTCGCTGTTGTTACTGATTACTGCCTATACTTCACAGTGCTTTAAGGTTCGTAAAAATGTATGTTTAAACAGAAAAGTCCAGCAGGAGTTAATAGATGTACTTAAAAACTGCCCTTAAATAATGAGTAAGATGTACGAACAGGGGACTGTTAGATGTTTTAGAACACAAGATAAATTGGACTAATTTGGGGGAAATTATGATATCATGGCTACACTGAACCGGCGAACACGAGTAATTAAGATAAACTTAGTTAAAGACTGTCTGCATAGTTAACAACCCGGATTAAACGAAAACGCCTATTACCTTGTTTTATTGGTAAACTCTGTGAGCAAGTTCAATAGGATTTGTTCTTAATTTATTTTATTTTGAAGTTGATTATTTCCAAAGACAGAATTGTTCTGGAAAATAAAATTATTCCAAAGGCAGTAAACGCTAGTGCTCTGGAAAATTAAACTACATGCTGTAGATTTTGCGTTAGTTCCGTTGTGATCAATATCTCTGTCATCTAAGGATTTTGTTTATTACTGTTTTTTGCGCTACATTTTTATCTTCCGCAGACATTCAAGAAACTTGACAGTTATTATACGCTTTATGTCATTAATTGATTGGCTTGTATATCAACGTCTTCGAAACGGCATGGAACTACCTTAATTGGCGATTTGGAAATTCTGTGGAGAAAAAACGTCACTCACTTTATGAAACCCCTCCACATATGATCGACAACTATAAGTAAAAGGAAATTAGATGACAGCTAGGAAAGCCTTGATCGTGCTTAAGCTGATAGATATCATATAAAATAGCTTCATTGCACTTATTTATACGATAATGCTGAAAGATGCTGGAAAGGGCAAACTAGATATATACATTGTAAATATTGAATCAGAGTGTCAGAAATGTTGACCGTTTCACAATGATCATATATTCCAGATTCGTTATAAAGGGTTTGATGGGTTTTTAATTGTCAGTACTTGCAAGGAATTGTGTTATATGTGAAAATTCTGAACCCGAAGTTGTTTGTTTTTTTCTGTGGTGATGAGTGAAATTATGTTGGTATTGTAAATGTCACTAAAGATGAAGGATCACTAAGTTAACAATATGTCAGTGCTTGCTGGAACCGCAGGAATAGTTCTAGGGGCCATTTTCGGGGCCATTTTTGTGTTCACGTGCATCATATCAGCCATCAAAGCAGTCAGGTAAGATCTTGAGTACTGTTCGGACGAAATATCCTTCAAAAGTAGACATAATTATATTCCTTTTTTCGCATAAAATGGCTAAAACAGTTTAAAAATAATTATTATTTTAATTGCAAATAACAATAAATGAAATTCTCTTTCAGCATGTAGTCAATTTACTCTTATTCCAGTTCAGTTATGCAACCAGGTTTCGCGTGAATATTAATACTAGTAACCTCAGAATCAGACTACCGCTATCGTTTTGAATGTTTCAATTTCCATACAGAGTTGTCGTTCCTTGCAGTCTCTTACATCGCTGTCAAAGTCTCGGCTAGGATTTTGTCAAAAATTTTGACCAAAATTTATTAGATGCTATTTTATCATCAAAATAGTACTTACCAAATGAAATTT
The DNA here is from genome assembly GCA_038501625.1 of Corbicula japonica. Lineage (NCBI taxonomy): Eukaryota > Metazoa > Mollusca > Bivalvia > Venerida > Cyrenidae > Corbicula > Corbicula japonica. The sequence goes on along the minus strand of JAZAYU010001486.1, from coordinate 37,573 downwards.
AAATAAAAGTTTAATATTAATCATAGGAATGTTGTTAGTATGTTATGTTAATGCTTCAAATTTTTCATGCTTCAACATTAATTCTCATAATGTTGCGTGTCTGATTTCGTTTTTAGGTCGATTTCATAGACATTTTTGGTCGATTATTTATTGGCGAGCAAATATTTATTTTGGCAGAAATAAAAAATGCATATTAAAAATTCCGACGTTACTTTAAGCAATAAGTTTGTAATGAAAAAAAAAACGTTTATGTGATACATTCTTAAACAATTATCAGTCGAAATCCGAGAGCTGCAGGCTACCTCCCTAACAGATGAGGAATTCGCGGGAAATTCACCGACCAGATCGTTTATTAAATGCAAGTTAGCATAAGTCACCTGGTTTCTAGATGTAGTGTACTTTCTAGCTTCTGGTGTACAGTTGAAAACAGAGTCGTATCCAAAAATTTCATTTAAGTCAATTGGGATGAAAAGGCGGCAATTCACAAAACGATAATACGAAAAAAAGAAAAAATAACTACATGTTCGTGTTTCGTACTGACTGTCTGACGTCTTAGTTGCGACACAATCACGATCGATTTAAAGTTGAAACACTAGACGGCGAGTGCCAATACACATTTATTTTGAAAGTCTTGAATTCATCTTTTAAAAAAAAAGGTCAATGTGTTTATAAAGCTAGGTTTCTTTTAAAAAAAGAATATGGGACTGGGTCTCCGATATCAGTTGGACCCTGGAAACAGATATCTATTGTTTTATTTGTTATATTCTCAAGTTTGTCACGCATAAATGTATTTTGAATAAGATTCAAAACTAAGTTGTACGAATTCGTAATAACTTGCCCGCACGGATAATTAATGTAAACGCAGATGATTTCTTAATGAAATATTATTTTCTCCCCCCCCCCCCCCCCCTCAAAAGTATCGGTATGTCGTGCCACTGCCAGAGTTCTTCAACAGAGAACGGCATCGTATTTAAGCAAATGTAAACGTTTATTTCCATATTAGTCTTTTTTATATCCATCAACTGAGTGTTCAATTAAGCTAATTCAAAAGCTCAATATGTTAACTGCTTGTGGCAAACCTTCAAAGTATCCATACAGAAAACTGATTAGGGTCGTCAATGGACACCGACAATTAACAGTCTCTGTCAGAACCAGCAGATTGTTGACGTCGGATAATATATATATATATATAGTGTTTGCTTTTGCAAAGCACAATTGGTTTATTAAGCTGCGAAATAACCATTTAACAAGTATATTCGAGTTTTTTTATTGATACACATAATAACCTTTAATATTATTTTTATGTAAAGCAATTGGTTTTTAATCTGCTAAATAACCATTTGACAAGTATATTCGAGTTTTTTTTATTGATACACTTAACCTTTAATTTAAAATATGGATCGGATAAATGACGGCCATTTAATATTTTTGATGTAGAACAAGAACAATAACTAAAAAGTTACAGAGAAACAAGATGTTGAAGTTTATCAGAAACGGGTTCGTCTACTAACTAGCTTACGATAGGTTAGTTTGAATACTGTGGTCGATTTTACCAATCAGCAGTTTGTGTATAAAATCGTTAGCTTACATTGTCTTCTTGTTAGAGAAAATGACCTCCAACCCCACCAGCAAGAAAAGTAAGAAAAAAAACAACATATAAATCTCATTTGTCCGATCAGTTAGCCGATATTTTATAGCAAGCTGATGTACACCAGACCTTTACCTTACACGATATTTTCTCGGATGTTAATTATTTTTATGCCAATAATTGATAATCTAGAGATAGCGTATCAGTATGGTACTTCTATATACCTAACCCCACCTGTGGAAAATATAACATATAATGCAAAACAATAGATAAATGTAACTGCGTTTCACAGGTGGAACAGTTCGCTCGGGTTTTCGTCTTTATAAATAACATTCTATTTGAACTTATTTCATATTAATGGGTTTATTTATGCATGTAATCACCATCACTACACGATTTTAATATTTTTAATATTGTTTCCAGGGACAGATCTCGGATAAAGAAACGCATCATAGAGAAGGCATTAACCTTAAAACATGAAGAAACAAACGGCAAACCCGATTCTAGCATCGAAGAAACTCAACCACACTCTTCATATACTGCCAACCTCATTGAAATTCCATCCCAGAGTGCCGGAAACTTCTCCGTTAGGGGTGAAAGAAATCGCATTGCAGGCAGACGACAATATGAGTGCAAAGGAGGTACTAGCCGTCTGTCCAACGGGTCAGACGAGCGCCTTGATATTTCAGTGTATTCTATTGAAACAGGAGTGGATAATTTTAATTTTAGACATAGCAACACAGATATGGGGTATCTCCGTAAACTTCCGCCACAGAAGCGAAACAATACACAGGATATAGTGCCTTCGCAAACTAGCCAGAAACCAAAACGTACAGTTTCGCACGAATCTAAAATAAATCGCGACAAAAATGCTCGTCATCTACCAGAAGATTGTCTTGCTGTACGCAAAATGACGAGAAGACATTCGTATGAACTTGCTATTTGTGAGAATTCATGGATGCCGGCAAATCCTCAGTTTGGTCAACCGGAAACGGAAGAATGTAGTTTCAGGGGAGGCCATTCTTGTCACAACGGAGGGAAATCTTCAACGGTGGGATTTGACAATAAGGCATATAACAAAATATGACTTTAATGGAAGACTTAAATTAATGAACTCAAATAAAAATTAAATGATCGTGAAGTAAAACAACATAAAAAAGTAACATCAAAACAACCAAAAACAATTACCCTGGTATTCCGACTGTGATATTGTAAAAAAGATCATGAAAATCATATTCAAGTGATGGGAACATATCAAAAGCCTTAATTTTCAGCGTGGTTTAGATTACAGAGACGGCCATGTGTTGCTGGACAATGAATGGATGAAATACCACTTGAGCCAACTTCTTCCGTCTGTGATTCCTCTTAATAAACCACTGAGGTCAATGAAATATTACAATTGGAATAAAATTACTTATGCATACGTTGACCATCAATTTACATTCTGAACAAATCATGATAAGGTTGACGTTACAAGAAGCCTTGCTCGGTTCGGTCAGTATCTGATCTGGTTGTTCCAACTCTAACAACGTAAATGGAAGATGTTTCCGGAGTATTGAAATCAGGGTGTGTCGGGCAGTTTGACTGTCTTTTATGAGTTATGTTTGACAGTTGGTTTGCTTTATTAAATGAGTTTCTACAATCCATTCGTACATGTTCGGTTATGTCCGTAAGCTTTCTTGATGGTAGCAAAAAATGGTAGTTTTACTTTAAAGAAAACGGTTTAATTTATAACAATCCAGACAGGCCACCCAAACCAGGCTGCTTGAAAGTACTGGCGCTCTTCAAACTTACGGGCACACCCCCACCCACCCACTCACCCCTTAACCATCAAACATCCATGGATAAGCACTAATATTTCACAGGTCGTGTCCCGAAACTCCAAAACAACTATACAAAAAGGATTTGCGCTTACATGTAAAGCTCCCCAAACCACAGTGCACAATTCGGCACTGTAAGATTTACAAGTACATGCCTCAATACAACAATACATTCAAGGATTGTCTAACACTTCGTTTCCACTCTGAAATGGCCATATGACTAATGGGAATAAGAGGGGATATAAAATCATATTATCTGCACAAATTCTCGACCAATTATTGATGACATCGTGAGAACCCGTGAACTTTTTCTGTACACCAAGATTAATTATTGATTAGAATGAATGCTAAGTATCTGAGCCTAAGACGATAATGAAAACCCAAGAAAACACAAACCTAGCGATTTGGATACTTATCTGATAGCTTGTGAGCCACGTGACAAACAAGTAACATTAAAATATAGTTCATCATTGAACAATTAAAAAACCCCAGATATTTTCCTGTTTCCTGCATGAGTATTATAACTAGAAAATAAATTAATCGCCCATATCTGACATATAATAAGATTAATTTATGTTAGGTAAACAGAGTATCACGTGGCTATCTACTTATCCATAATATTTTCAAAAGTTATCATAATTGTATAAATTTAATGGTACTTTTTCGTCTTATTTAATAATAACTATTATCACAATATTTTTAAACATTAGAATGACTGATGATTGCATGCCCATGCCAAGTATCCTCAAATACTGTTTTAGTCGGTCTTTGACATTAGACGCATCATTGCTTTAACATATATTTTTATTGTAATTGTTTCTTTGGTTATTAATCTGAATTACCTTTAAGAAAAATACTCGTGTTTATTATTGAATGAAAATACATGTATATTATTTCAGCAAAAATCAAGAGTTTTGCAGGAATTAAGGCAGATGGACTATGTTCACATTAGTTTTTACAGTGTGATATTTTAGTGCGGAAACATTGGAAACACACAATAATACAGTTTGTTACCGACTGGATCATTTTACCAACAAATACGTACATGTATGCAGTTATGACATTAATTTATTTCCTTAACAACTGTTAGTAATTAATAACCACGAACTATATAAATATATTTAAACTATCAAGCTACAAAATGTTTATAATAAATAACCACAATGGTTTATATATAAACTTTCAAACCAGCAAAGGTTGCTATTTTTATCACTGGATATTCCAAAATATAAGAAGTAACAGCTCAAAGCCGTATTTAGGAATGTAATTATTTTCTTCGCCCCTTTAGTTTACGGTAATGCCTATTCAAAGTTGTTTTCTACACCAGCGTTAACAAAAGGATGTTGATTACATATCATGTTCCTTACTATATGACACAATGTGAATGCCAAACAGCGATTTTTTGGAAGTGTCGTATCGCGAAAAAAATATTGTCACATTTAATTAATTAATAATCAAGAACAACTAGAAATCGCGTTTCTTTAGGAAAGTGTTGAAGGAAGATGGTTAACAATAAGTTTTATCCTTCAAACATGTGTCGTATCAAGAAGGAAGATTTTCAAGCTTTTAACTATTCATATATGTTGGAGTTTCAAGATTTGTGCATTTTTTATGCGACTGGATTAGAAAATTAATGGTGATGGCATGTTACAATTTACTGAATTTAAATGCATATTATCAGGTTGCATGCAAGCAAATGAATACAGTTTCCTGAATTGATTTTTTGTTAACAAAATGAAAAATGATAGTCTGCATAACATTCAGTTTTTATAGATTGATGAAAGATAGATATCCCTAAAACTCAACCGAAGTTAAAAAAAACAAGATAAATAAAGTAAAAGTTCGATAACTTTTAATATAGCGTCACCTTGATAAAGTGACAGGCTATCGCTAACGATAATTTACTGACCATAAGGAATGTGCAAACGAAGCTTGGTACAGCAGGTGTTGAGTCATGTGCGGCGGATGTAGAAAAAGTCCTCCCCATACTTCAAAGAAGTTATTAGTTTTTATTACCTCCCTTGATGGTAATATGCTAATTTCAAACCGTGCATGATGTCAATTATTGTCGGTGGCAGAATATAAATAGATAAAAAGGATATAAAGGCATACTTGAACTATCATTTGGGGATGGTGTGGATACGGATGGCTGGTTCTGTGACTACTTTGGAACCATCTATATATTGGTAGGTGTAAGTCAAACCGTCATTCAGTAATTTATTGGACAACACTTTTCATTTTATGACACTGTGACATTGATCTTTGACGTTTTGGCGCTAAATTATTCTGTTACTGATTGAAAAACATTGTCTACTGAAGGTCACCATGACATCATCAGTTTATGGTTTTGCACCCTAACATCGATAGGGATCGTTTTTTACCATGGGCAATATACGAAATAAGTTCGTGAGTCTAGCTCAAGTTATAGACCAAAACAAATCTTCCATTTAAAGTCACCGAGACGCTGACTTTGTAAACGACAAAAACGACTTCGTTTACGACAGAAATGTTTTGTTTAACAGTAGTCTCAATAATTCGACTGCAAGCACAGACCCATTATCATACTGACTTTTTACAGATGTCCGTTCTTTACGTCTCAAGCAGTTACGATCAAAACTGTGGTGGAAATTGCACTTCTTTTAGTTCCCATTTGTTTCACTGCCGTTTGAAAATTTCAGCACTGCTATGTTCATTTGTTGTTATAAAACATAGATAGTTTAAAAAACTATTTGGCGCCGTCAAAAGTTGCGACAGAGATTCTAATCGCTGTCATATAGACAAAGAGGGAAATTTTTCCGCATTGATTTGAATAGTTACTGGGTTGTGCGCGAAGGGCGACCATCGCATGTATAGAAAAGTCCTTGTTGCGCACAAATAGTTGGGCTAGTTTAACACCTGACATTCAGAACTGACTAAAATGTAGGATACGGTACACGTCTGATGTATTAAGTGGCTTATCAAGAAGTGGTGCTTGATGACACTGTGTGTATCTAAATCTTTTTCTTCAAGGAATCATAAAATGACACTTAAAACCTTCACTTTTCAAAAGATAAGACGAAGTACCATGAAGTTGGATAATGTCAAAACGTTATTAAAAATCAGTAAAAAGAACTTCGTAAAATTTCTATTACACATAGTTTAAATTGTTTTGTAATTCCAAGACATTATAATCTGATGAATTTCTAGAGAAAATCTCTCATTAAACTTCATTTTCAAGCAAAAAAACAACAACAAAAGCCTACAAGAACACATGAAAATTAACCACAGATTTAAAACATGCAGTTGCAGTAAACATATTTCTATGGTTACTTAGGTTAGGAAAGACAGCCAAGTTTCCAGTATACAATATATGATAATTAGGGGTATTTACACACAAAATCAGTTACATGTACTGGTTATTGCACTTGAGTGTAGCAACTTCATTTACGGTGCACAGAATCTGGGGTTTAGGAGTGTACACCAAGAATTGGGTTAAGATTGCAGTATTCGCAGTCCAAAATTCGAGACTCTACGTTTCTAAATCATGCTAAGGTTTTAGACAGTTCATCATGCCGAGAATGGTTAGTCATTTTCCAAACAGGGCTTGAGACTACAGTGAAATCCAGCTATAATGACCACCTCTAGGACTAGAAAAAGTGGTCTTCATTTTTAGGCTGAAAACATTGTGCAAAACTTTAAAACCGGACGCTTGGTCTTTTTATGGTCTTATTATTGAGGTGGGCCCGATTTCGAGGCGTTTTTCATGTATGAAGAGTTACCCTGTAGTTAAGTTCACATTAAGCTAGGGTTTGAATTATAAACCAAGTCCAGGCATGTATGCCACATCCAGCTATAAAAGAAGCTAGCGGTTGTTATAAACATTCAGCTTATGTTTGTATTCTAAAACAAGTCGAGGCATGTTTGCCACATCCAGGTGTAAAATAAGCCAGCAGTTGTAATCCACATATAGCTGGGTTTAAGTATGTTTTTACACTACATCTAACTAGAGCTTAACACGATCCAACATATCAAAGGTTGTATGTCTCATCCAGCAAAAGCTTGGCACTATTTACAAGGGATGCATGTCATATCCAGCCCGGCTAAGGCTTGGCACCATTCACAAGGGATGTGTGTCACATCCAGCCCAGCAAAAGCTTGGCAGCATTCACAAGGGATGCATGTCACATCCAGCCCAGATAAACCTTGGCACCATTCATGAGGGAAATATGTCACATCTAGCCCAGCTAAAGTTTGGCACCATTCTCAAGGGATGCATGTCACATCCAGCCCAGCTAAGGCTTGGCACCATTCACAAGGGATGCATGTCAAATCCAGCTAAGGCTGGGCACCATTCACAAGGGACGTATGACACATCCAGTTAAGGCTGGGCACCATTCACTAGGGAAGCATGTCACATCCAGCTAAGCCTGGGCACCATTCACAAGAGATGTATGTCACATCCAGTTAAGGCCGGGCACCATTCACAAGGGATGTATGTCACATCCAGTTAAGGCTGGGCACCATTCACAAGGGATGCATTTCACATCCAGCCTAGCTAAGGCTGGGCACCATTCACAAGGGATGTATGTCACATCCAGTAAAGGCTGGGCACCATTCACAAGGGATGTATGTCACATCCAGTTAAGGCTTGGCACCATTCACAAGGGATGCATGTCACATCCAGCCTAGCTAAGGCTGGGAACCATTCACAAGGGATGTATGTCACATCCAGTTAAGGCTCGGTACCATTCACAAGGGATGCATGTCACATCCAGTTAAGGCTTGGCACCATTCACAAGGGATGTATGTCACATCCTGTTAAGGCTTGGCACCTTTCACAAGGTATGTATTTTACATCCAGCTAAGGTTTGGCACCATTCACAAGGGATATATGTCACATCCAGCCCAGCTAAGGCTGGGTACCATTCACAAGGGATGCATGTCACATCCAGCCCAGCTAAGGCTGGGCACCATTCACAAGGGATGCATGTCACATCCCGCTAAGCCTGGGCACCATTCACAAGGGATGTATGTCACATCCAGTTAAGGCTTGGCACCATTCACAAGGATGTATGCCACATCTAGCTTAAGCATGGCACCATTCACAAGGGATGCATATCACATCCAGCCTAGCCAAGACTTGGCACCATTCACAAGGGATGTAAGTCACATCAAGCCCAGCTTAAGCTTGGAACCATTCACAAGGGATGCATGTCTCATCCAGCCCAACTAAAGCTTGGCAACATTCACAAGGGATGCATGCCACATCCAACCCAACTAAGGCTAGGCACCATTCACAAGGGATGCATGTCACATCCAGCTTAGCTAAAGCTTGGCACCATTCACAAGGGATGCATGTCACATCCAGCCTAGCTAAGGCTGGGCACCATTCACAAGGGATGTATGTCACATCCAGTTAAGGCTTGGCACCATTCACAAGGGATTCATGTCACATCAAGCCCAGCTAAGGTTTGGCATCATTCACAAGGGATGCATGTCACATCCAGCACTGCTAAGGCTGGGCACCATTCACAAGGGATGCATGTCAAATCCAGCTAAGGCTGGGCAGCATTCACAAGGGATGCATGTCAAATCCAGCTAAGGCTGGGCACCATTCTCAAGGGATGTATGTCACATCCAGCTAAAGCTTGGCACCATTCACAAGGGATGCATGTCACATCCAGCTAAGGCTTGGCACCATTCGTAAGGGATGCATGTCACATCCAGTTAAGGCTTGGCACCATTCACAAGGGATGTATGCCACATCCAGCTAAAGCTTGGCACCATTCACAAAGGATGCATATCACATCCAGCTAAGGCTTGGCACCATTCACAAGGGATGCATGTCACATACAGCCCAGGTAAGGCTGGGCACCATTCACAAGGGATGCATATCACATCCAGCTAAGGCTTGGCACCATTCACAAGGGATGCATGTCACAAACAGCCCAGCTAAGGCTGGGCACCATTCACAAGGGATGTATGCCACATCCAGCTAAAGCTTGGCACCATTCACAAGGGATATATGTCACATCCAGCCAAGCTCAAGCTTGGCACCATTTACAAGGGATATATGTCACGTCCAGGTAAGGCTTGGCACCATTCTCAAGGGATGCATGTCACATCCAGCTAAGGCTTGGCACCATTCACAAGGGATGTATGTCACATCTAGTTAAGGTTTGGCACCATTCACAAGGGATGTATGTCACATCCAGCCTAGCAAAGGCTGGGCCCATTTACAAGGGATATATGTCATGCCCAGTTAAGGCTTGGCACCATTCACAAGGGATGCATGTCACATTCAGCTAAGGCTTGGTACCATTCACAAGGGATGTGTGTCACATCCAGCTAAGGCCCGGAACCATTCACAAGGGATGTATGTTACATCCAGCCTGGCTAAGGCTGGGCACCATTCACAAGGGATGTATGTCACATCCATATAAGGTGTGGCACCATTCACAAGTGACGTATGTCCCATCCAGTTAAGGCTTGGCACCATTCACAAGGTACGTATGTCACATCCAGCTAAGGCTTGGCACCATTCACAAGTGACATATGACATATCCAGCTAAGGCTTGGCATCATTCACAAGGAATGCATGTCACAAGGGACGCATGTCACATCCAGTTAAGGTTTGGTACCATTCACAAGGGATGTATGTCACATCCAGTTAAGGCTTTGCACCGTTCACAAAGGATGTATGTCACAAGGGATGAATGTTACATCCAGCTAAGGTTTGGCGCCATTCACAAGGATGCATGTCACAAGGGATGCATGTCACATCCAGTTAAGGCTTGGTACCATTCACAAGGGATGTATGTCACATTCAGCTAAGGCTTGGTACCATTCACAAGGGATTCATGTCACATTCAGCTAAGGCTTGGTACCATTCACAAGGGATGTATGTCACATTTCCATTTAAGGCTTGGAACCATTCACAAGGGATGTATGTTACATTTAGCCTAGCTAAGGCTGGGCACCATTCACAAGGGATGTATGTCACATCCAGTTAAGGCGTGGCACCATTCACAAGGGATGTATGTCACATTCAGCTAAGGCTTGGTACCATTCACAAGGGATGTATGTCACATCCAGTTAAGGCTGGGCACCATTCACAAGGGATGCATGTCACATCCAGCCTAGCTAAGGCTGGGCACCATTCACAAGGAATGTATGTCACATCCAGTTAAGGCTTGGCATCATTCACAAGGGATGTATGTCACATCCAGTTTAGGCTTGGCACCTTTCACAAGGGATTTTGTTCACATCCAGCTAAGGTTTGGCACCATTCATGAGGGATGTCACATCCAGATAAAACTTGGCACCATTTACAAGGGATGCATGTCACATCCAGCCCGGCTAAGGCTTGGCACCATTCACAAAGGATATATGTCACATCCAGCCCAGCAAAAGCTTGGCAGCATTCACAAGGGAAATATGTCACATCCAGCCCAGCTAAGGTTTGGCACCATTCACAAGGGATGCATGTCACATCCAGCCAAGCTAAGACTTGGCACCATTCACAAGGGACGTATGTCACATCCAGTTAAGGTTTGGCACCATTCACAAGGGACGTATGTCACATCCAGCCCAGCTAAGGCTGGGCACCATTCACAAGGGATGTATGTCACATCCAGCTAAGGCTGGGCCCCATTCACAAGGGATGTATGTCACATCCAGTTAAGGCTTGGCACCATTCACAAGGGATGCATATCACATCCAGCCTAGCCAAGACTTGGCACCATTCACAAGGGATTTATGTCACATCCAGCCCAGCTAAAGCTTGGAACCGTTCACAAGGGATGCATGTCACATCAAGCCCAGCTAAAGCTTGGCAACATTCACAAGGGATGCATTTCACATCCAGCCCAGCTAAGGCTTGGCGCCATTTACAAGGGATGCATGACACATCCAGCCCAGCTAAAGCTTGGCCCATTCACAAGGGATGCATGTCACATCCAGCCCAGCTAAGGCTGGGCACCATTCACAAGTGATGTATGTCACATCCAGTTAAGGCTTGGAACCATTCTCACATTCAGCTAAGGATTAGCACCATCCAACAGGGATATATGTCACATTCAGCTAAGGCAAGGCACCATTCACAAGGGATGTATGTCACATTCAGCTAAGGATTGGCACCATTCACAAGGGATGTAAGTAACATTCAGCTAAGGTTAGGCACCAATCACAAGGGATGTATGTCACATTCAGCTAAGGAGAGGCACCATACACAAGGGATGTATGTCACATTCAGCTAAGGCGAGGCACAAATCACAAGGGATGTATGTCACATTTAGCTAAGGCAAGGCACCATTCACAAGGGATGTATGTCACATTCAGCAAAGGCGAGGCACCATTCGCAAGGATGAATGTCACATTTAGCTAAGGATTAGCACAATTCACAAGGGATATATGTCACATTCAGCTAAGGCAAGGCACCATTCACAAGGGATGTATGACACATTCAGCTAAGGATTGGCACCATTCACAAGGGATGTATGTCACATTCAGCTAAGGCGAGGCACCATTCACAAAGTATGTATGTCACATTCAGCTAAGGCGAGGCACCATTCGCAAGGGATGTATGTCACATTCAGCTGAGGATTAGCACCATTCACAATGGATATATGTCACATTCAGCTAAGGCAAGGCACCTTTTACAAGGGATGTATGTCACATTCAGCTAAGGCAAGGCACTAATCACAAGAGATGTATGTCACATTCAGCTAAGGATTGGCACCATTCACAAGGGATGTATGTCACATTCAGCTAAGGAGAGGCACCATTCACAAGGGACGTATATCACATTCAGCTTAGGCGAGGCAGCATTCGCAAGGGATATATGTCACATTCAGCTAAGGATTAGCACCAATCACAAGGGATATATGTCACATTCAGCTAAGGCAAGGCACCATTCACAAGGGATGTATGTCACATTCAGCTAAGGATTGGCACCATTCACAAGGGATGTATGTCTCATTCAGCTAAGGCAAGGCACCATTCACAAGGGATGTATGTCACATTCAGCTAAGACAAGGCACCATTCACAAGGGATGTATGTCATATTCAGCTAAGGCAAGGCACCAATCACAAGGGATGTTTTTCACATCAAGCTAAGGATTGGCACCATTCACAAGGGATGTATGTCACATTCAGCTAAGGAGAGGCACCATTCAAATGGTTATATATCACATTCAGCTTAGGCGAGGCACCATTCGCAAAGGATGTTTATCACATTCAGCTAAGGATTAGCACCAATCACAAGGGATATATGTCACATTCAGCTAAGGGAAGGCACCATTCACAAGGGATATATGTCACATTCAGCTAAGGATTAGCACCATTCACAAGGGATATATGTCACATTCAGCTAAGGCAAGGTACCATTCACAAGGGATATATGTCACATTCAGCTAAGGATTGGCACCAATCACAAGGGATGAATGTCTCATTCAGCTAAGGCGAGGCACCATTCACAAGGGATGTATGTCACATTCAGCTAAGGCGAGGCACCATTCACAAGGGATGTTTTTCACATCAAGCTAAGAATTGGCACCATTCACAAGGGATGTATGTCATATTCAGCTAAGGATTGGCACCATTCACAAGGGATGTATGTTACATTCTGCTAAGGCTAGGCACCAATCGCAAGGGATGTATGTCACATTCAGGTAAGGATTAGCACCATTCACAAGGGATATATGTCACATTCGGCTAAGGCAAGGCACCATTCACAACGGATGTATGTCACATTCAGCAAAGGCGAGGCACCATTCGCAAGGGATGTATGTCACATTCAGCTAAGGATTAGCACCATTCACAAGGGATATATGTCACATTCGGTTAAGGCAAGGCACCATTCACAAGGGATGTATGTCACATTCAGTTAATGCGAGGCATCATTCGCAAGGGATGTATGTCACATAAGGCTAAGACAAGGCACCATTCACAAGGGATGTATGTCACATTCAGCTAAGGATTGGCACCATTCACAAGGGATATATGTCATATTCAGCTAAGGCGAGGCACCATTCACAAGGAATGTATGTTCCATTCAGCTAAGGCTTGGAACTATTCACATGGGATGTATGATACATCCAGCTGAAGCTTGGCACCATTTGCATGGGGTGCATGTCACACACAGCTAAAGCTTGGCACCATTCGCAAGGGATGTCACATCCAGCTAAAGCTTGGCACCATTCCCAAGAGATTTTATGTCACATCCAGCTAAAGCTTGGCACCATTTGCATGGGATGTATGTCACAGCTAGCTTAAACTTGGAACCATTCACAAGGGATGTGTGTCACATCCAGCTAAAGCTTGGCACCATTTGCATGGGATGTATGTCACATCTAGCTAAGGCTTGGCAGCATTCGCAAGGGATGTATGTTATTTTCAGAAAAGCTTGGCACCGTTTGCATGGGATGAATGTTACATCCAGCTAAAGCTTGGCACCATTTGCATGGTATGTATGTCGCATCTAGCTAAAGCTTGGCACCATTCGCAAGGTATGTATGTCACATCCAGCAAAAGCTTGGCACCATTTGCATGGAATGTATGTCACATCCAGCTAGGGCCTGGCACCATTCACAAGGTATGTATGTCACATCCAGTTAAGGCTTGGCACCATTCACAAGGGATGCATAGAAAAGCTTGGCATCATTTGCATGGGATGTATGTCACATCCAGCTAGGGCTTGGCACCATTAACATGGGATGTATGTCACATCCAGCTAAGGCTTGGCACCATTCACATGGAATGTATGTCACATCCAGCTAAGGCTTGGCACCATTTAAATGGGATGTATGTTACATCCAGCTAGGGCTTGGCACCATTTACATGGGATGTATGTCACATCCAGCTAGGGCTTGGCACCATTCACATGGGATGTATGTCACATCCAGCTAGGGCTTGGCACCATTCACAAGGGATATATATCACATCCAGCTAAGGCTTGGCACCATTCTCGAGGGATGTATGTCACATCCAGCTAAAGCTTGGCACCATTAACGAGGGATGTATGTTATTTTCAGAAAAGCTTTTCACCATTTGCATGGGATGTATGTCACAACCAGCTTAAGCTTGGCACCATTCGCAAGGGATTTATGTTATTTTCAAAAAAGCTTGGCACCATTTGCATGGGATGTATGTCACATCCAGCTAAAGCTTGGCACCATTCGCAAGGGATGAATGTCAGGATTTGAGTTAAGTGTTGAATGCCACCTGAAGATGAGGTTTTAAAATATTTATTATGTCAAAGATTTAATACCAGCTAGGGTTTGTACCAAGCTCAAAGTATGCCTGTCACTTTTAGGTAGGACTTGACACAACTTGTGACAAGAAGAAAAGTTGTATGTTACATCCAGCCATTCTTTCAGTCTATTAACCACCTTAAGGTGCAACTCCCAGTTTTGGAACTTCACTGCACACACTCTTGAAGACTGCACACCAAACACTGGTTCAAAGATGTTGTCATGACTGCACATCAAAACTTTTATTAACTATAATTTATATATCTTCATAGTACTGGTGTTTAGGATTGTACAAAAAGTCCTGTTGAGGAATGTTGAGCTGCACACCTTGGAACAGATTTTAAGACAGTAACCCAAGTATTTTTTGTCTACCAAGAATTGGGTCTGGGAAAAGCATTCACAGTCCTTAATTTTTGTGGCCCTCCACAAATAAATCTATCTTGTTTTTAACCAGGTTCACCAACTCCTGGTTTTCAAACTACATACCAGGTTAGGTTTTTTGGATTGAACACCTGGTTCCTAGACTAAATTTATTCTCGTTTTAAGACTTTACAAGGAATCAGATTTATTTAGAGATGCTTAAACATGTACACTGTACTACTTTTCTAACTGCAAAACTTCATTGTGTTTCTGGAATGGTTGACAAAGGATGTAAAAAAACAAACAGCAAGCATGGCATCAGTAATAGGCTTTATTTGAGAAAAAGGGATAAAACATACATTAAATTATTATTCTCCAATGGCAACAAAAACATAAATCAAAGAATATCATAAAATAATACAATTATCTGAAACCACAAAATTTCTCCTCAGGAAGAACGGCTGTTAGTTTAGAATCATTATCAGATAATATGGTGACAACCTTGCTCAACTAGGTAAGACAGTTAACCCTTTCCAACATATAGATGCCTTTATAACATGGGAAAACAGTGTAGATCCAGATCATCCAGTACATCTGTGCCATCTGATCAGGATCTACACTGTTTGCTATATGATTAAGATTTGTTAGGTTTTTTATGATCAAAAAGTGAAATTGGCAGATCCTGATCAGGCAGCACAGATGTGCCAGCTGATATGGATCTACACTGTTTGCACATGTAATTAAATGTGTATATATGGAGGAAATGGTTAACCAAGCAGCATTTCAATTCCTTATCAGTACAAACTAGTTACTATCTGACACTACATGAAGATTATATAGATGAATAAATCATCAACTTAGTGTAAAAACAGTACAAATATCATCGAAAAATATAAAGGAGTCACACTGCTTTTGCACTGAGGTGACAAAATGATCTTGAGCAGAAATAACTTGAGAAAAAAATCATCACTGTGTAAGGTTAACTGTTATATTACTTAGAGAGTAGATAATATTGCATTTGAGACCAACGTCAAACCAGATATACAAGTAGTCTTAACAGATTCTACACTATTAATCCTTTGGTAAATATATATAGATCTTATCACATATGCAACCAGTGTAGATCCAGATCAGCAGGTACATTCATTCCATCTGATCAGGATCTACACTACAGTTTTTGGTCAGAAATAACCAAATGATTCATGGATTCCAAGCCTACCATACTCTTAATGACTTTTAAAAAACAAAACAGATTGTCCAGTATATCTGATTAACCCTTACCGCCCTATACAAGCATTTTTACACATTTGCGACCAGTGTAGATCCAGATCAGCTCGCACATCCATGCTATCTGATCAGGATCTGCACTGGTTGCATTTTAGTCAGAAATAACCTAATGAATCAAAAAGTGAACAGTTTAGATCCTGATCAGATGGCATGAATGTGCCGGCTGATCTGGATCTAAACTGTTTGCTCTTTCAATTAAGATGTATCTATGGAGGAAAGGGTTAAAAAAAATTGCACATTTTTTATGGTAACCTATTAAATGTTGACATCTTTTTAAATTTAAATCAGCACTACCTTGTCATATGAAGTTGATCATTCATACAATGCTCTAATATAATTATGGAAGTTGCAACTGATTAAAATGTTGACAACTTGTGACCAGTCTGAATATATCTCTCAGACAGAAAGCAGATGCCAGTCAAAAATAAAATAAATGGTAATTCTTAGTGAACAAACAAACAAAAGTCAGCCCCAACCCCACCGGACATTAATTTGCTAGTAAATATATATCAATACCCATGTATAAAGTTAAACCACTTTGGTCAATAAAATGAACGAATGTACAGAAAGCAAATCATGCAGATAATTTGCCTGATCACAAGAAATCACTGCATATACCAAAATTCATTATTTACTTAACATTAGAAACAAGTTCAAACAACAACTGTTTGTACAGTCTCCACTGAAAAATCACCAAAATTCTTAACTGAAAACATAGTCATATAACTTGAATACATTCATTTTAAATTAAAAAATCATAAATTTACATTTTTATACCAATATCCATATAAATTTTATAAGCAACTGGACCTAACAACATTACACCATTAAACCGAGAATGGAGACCAGTCTCTAACCTTAAGCAGCTGATTGGTTAACTGCAGTCTCCATTTTGACCAATCACCACTGAGAATTTCAAATTGGTCTTCAATATGACGTTTGATCTTGGGCCTCATGTGTTTAATAGAAACAATCCCCTAACAAGAAATACAATTTTGATAAAAATACATGTATACAAATCATATAATTGCCTTCCCTGTTTGAAAATGGCCAGGGTCTAAATGAAAACTGCTGTTTACATGTATTTGGTCTGCAACAAAATAACTCTGATGAATTTGGGGGACTAATAAACTCAGAGATTCTGTTAAAACAGTGGTAATATTGTCAAAATTAATAATAATAATTAAGAAATTTCTGAATCCTCTAAAATAGGTCAATGGATTTGTGAAAACAAGATCAAGAAAAGAAAAACTTAAGTAAGATGTCAAGTTTGATTATGACCTTACTAAAAGGATAAGGCAGTGTTAGACATAATGGCATTTAACCAAACAGAATGCAATCTGTAAGACAACAAAATGAAATCATTGCTCAGGTCTCATCATTCTTTAGAAAATTATATAATTAAACAAGTAACTCAACAATCAATACAGAATAAAATACACAGTTTTGTATAGTTTAGGTTTCCGGAATGCAATGCTGGTAATGAGAGATAAAATAATTTAAATAATTACAGGATACATCATTAGTGAATTCTCGTGTCATTTGTACATGTAGACCAACTTTAAAATTTCTTTCAGGTTTCAAGTGCATATTTGAAGCAATTCTACAATAGGTAGAATAGAAGTTGGTTGTAAAAATACTGTTCAACCAAGATGTCACACCTTGACTATGTTTATTTTTCATCTGTCACAGAAGACATAAATACATTTCTACTTCGCACTTTCAAGTGCAAAACATGTAATACATGTATATAAAACAATGAGAAGAAAATTCAAGACACAAAAAATGGTAATCTTAAGCTAAAATCTAGCACCTACTTCTTTTTTTACCCTTCACTCTGGCAGAAAACTTTAAAATTATTCATTTAACCCTTTCCTCCATATATACACATTTTTATGCATGTGTGACCAGTGTAGATGCAGATCAGCTGGCACATCTGTGCTGTCTGATCAGGATCTTCACTGGTCGCATTTTGGTCAGAAATAACCTTATGAATCAAAAAGCGAACAGTTTAGATCCTGATGAGACGGCACAGATGTGCCAGCTGATCTGGATCTAAACTGTTCGCCCATGCAATAAAGGTGTATATATGGAGGAAAGGGTTAGGTATATCCAAAAATACAAAATATTATTATTTTTGTCCTGCCTCAGCCCAGGGTGGAATGAAAATCATGCACTTCATAACAAGATCTAGAGAAGGGGTTCGTTTGGGCCAATCTAAGGGTGGTTACATGACAATTTTCAACTTTCTGGCCACAATCCCCATGAAAATTAAATATTGCTGCCCAAAAAGGGTATCTACTACTGAACATTACCGGAATATGTCTCATACTACAAATTTCCATTTCATGTAGATTTTGGCTTACAACCAAAAATTAAAACACCATGAGTGACAACTGATATTTCTATTGAGAAGTAGCACGGAAAAGTATAATTGACAAAACATAGTTCATTTTTAATCACGCCTTCAGGATGCTTTACTTTAAGCCACACCTTTTGTTATTGTTTTAACATCCGCAAGGGGAATGAACCAACAGCAACAAATATTTGATTGACAGCAAAAACCTAATTTGGAAGTAAACTACAGCGTCTTTTGATTGGAGTGGTAGTTCCAACAGTGGTCACATGACAAAAAACATGGTTAGCGTATTGTAAAGTGCCGCAGGCAACAGGTGTTTACAGAGGTTGCTCGCTCTGTCAAAATCTAATGGAAATCGAAATTTGTAGTATTTGTCAAATACTAATGTTGTCAACTTAACATCACTGATATGTAACACATTCCAGCTACTGGGTTATTGCTGGAGACAGTTTGGAAAACAAGGGATTCTTGTGAATAATGGAGGCCAGCACACACAGGATTTCCTGGCAAACCCTATATAAGACAGTACAGATATCAGGATATCCAGCAGTGACACAACATGATATCATCATTCTTTCATCGAGAAACAATAATTTTTTAATATCGCTTTTATATATATGTCACCAAGTTAAAACCTCACAGTAATTTTTGTTGAAATATGGATTAACAATTTTTATCATAAAGAAATGCAAGAATTGTATTTTCATGTGCTGAGGTTACAATTAAATATGCAATTAATACTTCAGGTCCACTGCTGCAAACAGTACATAACCAAAATCTTGTTATTATAAACAGAAGTGGTCCTTTTCTGTCTGTACATCCGGCACAAGAATCATACAAATATAATCTTCTTCATTGTGTACAGTATGACCAAATCCCGAAGGTTGGCTGTTGCCTCATTATCCGCTAAACCTTCAACCAGCATCTGCTTCGTCTTGACACCTGAAAAACACAACATAACAATCTAACATAATGCTATACATGCTACACATACTGTACCACTAGTTAATCCCCAAAACTCTGGCTATTTCACCTCACTATAAACTCTGTATTCATATTTCAGTAACAAATATTCAATATTGTAAAGAAGTGAAATAGTCATATCAGGAATGGCCAGAGCAAGCCAGAAAGCAGAGAGGACAAGAGAGCATGGGTTAATTAAATGATCAATCATTAACACCTTCAGTGACATTTTGTCACTTAGTGTACAAATGATTCAATCAGTACCACCTTGTTAAGTGATATTTTGCCATTATGTTGCACAAACCTCACACTTCCCCCAGCAGGTTCTCAAATAAAAAAGTACAAGTTGGCTTGGCAAAAAAGCTCCAACCCACCAATCAACTCAACAATGATGCATGCTAATGTCTACAAACACATAAAACAAAAGAAGCTAATGGCATTGTCTTCATTTGTCTAGCAAAATAGGTGGGTGTATAATCAGTATCATGTGTTACGCTACATGGAAAAGAAGGGCATTATAATGGATTGTGGCATCTGCTGTATTGGAAAAGTATAAAAACACTTGCTATTTGACTACCTTACTATCTGAACAAATGTAGATCTTAAGGTAATTCAAACAACCAGATTATGGTCTTATTCAGTTGAGATTTTGCCTCATCTTGACATGGGCCCAAGATCATACAAAAAGTATTGGAGAGAAGACTCAAATCTCAAACATCTGATTGCTTGCCACTTAGTCTAGTCTCCATTTGTAAGTGAAAAAGTTTGTCAGACATTTTTATTCAGTTACAATAGGTAAATGGCGAGCATGGAAGTAAGAAAGCTGTGAACCAAATCAGACTGCAAATTTGTCAACCACCCCAAAGTGACAGCTTTGTTTTAGGTTACAGACTGAAAAGCAATTTCAGATACAATCATGTCATGTCAGTTTGAAAAAAAAAAGACTTTTCATGTCAACTGCAGATCTTCAGTTTTGGAATATCTAAAAATAAAACTTCATTCCATCCAAAGCTAGCTGATAACTGCTCTGTTGCATGTCATCTCACATGATTTGACAGTTGCCTATTAGGTGATTTTAGAGCCATATGCTGTTATTTCTGTTATACTCTAGGGTCGGCACACTTGCATGTTTGATAGATATCAATTTACTTTCAGCTACAAACTAGGAAACAGATCTGGACAATGTCTCTGGTGAAATAGTGAGTAACACGTTAACACGAAACAAGAAATCAAGTTACCAAAAAGACTAGCTACCAGTTGCATGTGTTTAAACTATTTTGTTCTCTAACTGAATTCTTATGTAGCCAGTCAATAAAATATCTATGAAATAGATTGATTTGTTCACCATTATTCAACAATGGTATTTAAAAGAAACCCTAGACTACTGCAATTATAATGTTTGTGCTTAAATTAAAGAACAAGAAGATGACACAATGCGAACAAAATTTGCAAGAAGTGAAAGCATTTTCCTTTGAATATTGCAGAGACTGATTATAAGTTATTAACTAATCAGCCACAAATCTGTTAAAGTATTAATTGTTTATTAGTACCCAGGAGGTTTATCACTCCTTTAACATTCTGAATGATGAATATAACCAACTATTGCATTAACAAAGGAGACATAAATTTACAATACATCCACACAACCGATTGCACCTTAAATACAAATTTCGATATCAAATAATTCTTGTGTTTGGGGTCAAATGAAACAGTTTTTACAGAGATTGCTTGTAGAGAATATATTTAAAAGTCAGCTGAATAAAGTCTTTAGTTTCAAACACTAAAACAAACTCAACCTTTAAACAAAGACCACATGTGACACAGTTGGATGGCTGTCACAATTCACAGGTTGTTTTTATTGAGAATAATTCCATCAGTCTTGTCACCAAGGGTAGCTTATGGTCTATAGTCATACACTACTTCAAGTTTGCTAAGCACCAAGAATATTATTGTACATATCTTTTGCAGAATGCATGCCAGATGTTAGTTTTATTTCTTTTTACGTACATGATTAGTGATTAATAAAACAATTTTGTTAACAATATTTAAGACAAATGCTTTAATAATTATACTGTATTTGTGGGTTTATTTAGAATTTAAATGGGATGAAGTTAAAGATTTCTATGCTGTTAATTTTGAAAAATTTCAATTTTTGCCAGAAACAGCTTTTTATGTCTGCATAAATGTTTTCTAATATTCATATCTGCCATCATTCAGTCATAAATGTTTAGCCTTTCAAGAGAATGTAAAGACCGAGTACCCTACAAATCCCTGAAACATACCCTAAAAATTCCTGGTACATGTATGCATCATAAATTAAATGCTTTGGAACAACGTCACCTCGCTTGCATGACTGTTATTCAAGGTTATTTGTGCACTGGAGACCTTTTGATAAATCACTAAATGATATTCATTGTAAATACATGTACTTGTATTGTCAGAATTAATTTGAAATCATTTTTCTACATCTGGTTTAAGTATAACCTATTAACTTTTAAATAGTGTTTTTACTACAATTATATTTGTGATATGAAGCAATTATATAGGCTATAAATGGAATTTGCTGTAGCCCATTCACGCTACTTTATATAAATTATACAGTTATTAAAAAAAAACAACAAAAAAACTACACAGGTAGTAGACACACATAAACGGTCTGCACAAGTTTTAAGAGAATGACAAATTTAAAATAACAAAACAATAAAAGTAGTTTAACCATGATTCAAACCTAAATGTATGAGCTTATGTATATATTACTGATGCCACTGCGCTAAGCGGGCTTCTTAACTTGGACCGTTTAAAACTAGTTATAATACATTATAAAATTAGATCGTAAGTTCGTAACGTTTACAAAATTTGGCGATTATAGGGTCAAATGCAAAAGTGCCAGGTGAATATTGTTGGACACTACTGTATAAGTGGTAATGTTCGCGAGGATGCAATGTTCGCGTATTTCGCGATTTGATTAAAATCGCGAAATTATCAGCCAGCGTAAATTAGAGCTTATGTACAAGCAAAATTTTACCCTTACACCGGACTATGGTAAAACAAAACATTATGATCATTGAACTTTATTACAAGACTACATAGTAAACTGTACAGATTAAAAGCCATGTAAACGTACAATTAATACCAAATATCAAAACTTATACACAATTGTACAAATTAAATTTGATAAACTAAACGACAATTCCTTTGAAAACTTTTAACTGTCTATGTAATTTGTATTTATTTACATCGGTAAGGACTGTATCCCGCATTGGTGAAATGCAGATATGCAAGTTAATCATGGGCCTTCATAAGCCAATGTGCATGTATTTGCTTAATGTTTATTGTTATTAGGTCAATTCTCCAGCACATTATGTTTTAAACACGTCGAAAATGGCAAGCACAGTATGAGCACACCTGCAATGTAAACAGGTAAAAACTGCGGTCAGATTTCACGCCGGGTTATCCTTAATAATAGAGGAATCTGTTAAAAGGGCAAACATTTCATTGATGATTGCTAATTGACTGTCGGATCATGATGTTCACAGTTTGTCATTTAACAATCCAAGTTTTGGGAAGACTACTTTCAGTTTCTACCATGGAATTTGTTGACAACCAAATAATTTAGAGTGAATATAACGATGTGTAATTTTTACGAATTTCATGAAATCCATTTTTCGCGAACATTTCCGCACGCGAAACGCC
This sequence comes from Corbicula japonica, assembly GCA_038501625.1. Classification (NCBI taxonomy): domain Eukaryota; kingdom Metazoa; phylum Mollusca; class Bivalvia; order Venerida; family Cyrenidae; genus Corbicula; species Corbicula japonica. The sequence goes on along the minus strand of JAZAYU010001486.1, from coordinate 14,272 downwards.
GGCAAAACAGAAAACGCGAACTTTTACGCCAGCGAAATTATCCACTTATACAGTATATATAATGTAGACATCACAATGATGTGTAGTATATGTACTACTATTCTGATCTTTTTTATGAGCTGTTTATGGGTTTGCCCTAAGGAATACACTAACAGAACACCACATGCCCCAATAAACAACTGACAGGCAGCTGTCATGTGGTGATGACGTTATTCGTTAAGTAATTTCTCTCTCTAATCAAACTCTACAGACATTAATTAGCTAATAGAACAAATCTTGAGGGAAAATGTGTGGTAGCTTAACTGTACTGAGGTTTTCTCACCACTAAAATATGAATAATGAGCTGTGTCATATGAAAATGGGTCTTCAGAAAGTCAATCCTTGAACTGATGTCATAAAGTTGAACTTGGAACTGGACAAAGCAAAAATGTAACATAGTGCCATTTATTTAGCATGTTGTGGGTTTTTGTAAGTGTAAAATGGCAAATCATTAAACCCCAGTGCTAAGCATTTTTAACCAATATAGACCGACACCAGTCTGCATATCAGATCTGATGGCACATCCATTTCATCTAATCAGGATCTGTACTATTTTTTATTTATTAGGTTATTTCTGATCTTCATGCAAACAGTGCAGATCCATATCATATGGCATGAATGTGCTGGCTGATCTGAATCTACACTAGTTGCACATTCCAGAAAATGCATATATATGAAGAAGAGTTAATTCAGCCACCTGAATGTTAATTACTGATGAACTCTTCCTTTCATCATAAAGCAGCAAATCTGCATGCAGGGCAGGTGCTATCACAGGTAATTTAAAGTATGCATTATGAGATAAAACATAAAACATTCTGGAAAATGTAATCAATTAATAAAAAGAAACTTTGCTTTCATTTAAGCATACAAACTGTAAATTACTTTTGGAACTCCACCTTGCCAAGCAAAATTTACTTATTTTGAATAAAATGTACTTATTTTAAATGCATATGGAGGAAGGAGGAAAGAAGTGACTGTTAATCAGTCTGCCTTGAAGGCTAAACTGGTGTAATAATGACCGTAAGACTCATTTTCTACATGTATATACAACATTTAATACTCACAACTGACATAATAATTCTTTATATGACAGAGAAATATAAAGAGAGATCGTGTCAACTGCAATTTAAGGACGTTTTTACAGCACAGCTAAACTGTTCAATTAATTCCATGATAATGTCAGACAGGGTAAATGATTAATCTCTAAAGCTGCCAGAAGTCTTTATTTGGCTTTGACTGTCTACAATCAGGTACCATGTGTATGGTGTACTTTTACTTTAATTGTCTAAGACCTTTTAGAACTATAAATAGAAATGCACTCTTATGGCAGCAAGCAGACAGCAAAGAAAAGGTAGAAAGTAATCTCTTAACCATTTTTCCATGGAAAAAAATATATATGCAACAAGTATAGATCAATGCATATTTATAAGATTGTTACTGACTAAGAAGCATACTGTGTAGATGCAGATCAGTGCTCAAGGTTATAAAACTGAGCAAATCTCAAGCATCTGATTGGCTGAAATGGCTTTTGTTAATGCTTCATTGCTACATGTACGATTCAAATATTTAGAAAACAAAATTTTCAGTTCAACATCTGCAAGCAAAATATATCCTCAATGACAAAAATGACAAAAATTTGATTGACAACAAAACCTTATTTGGAAGTAGACTTGTGCTGTCTGCACAAAATATGGGCAATACATCACATTAACCCTTTACTTGATTCAGATCAGCTGCCACATTCATGTCATCTGATCAGGATCTACACAAGTCACATCTGGTTCAGAAATAACTAATAAAACAAAAACGTTTACAGTGTAGATGCTGATCAGAAAGCACTGGATCTAAACTGTTCACCTACGCCATGAAGTCACTTATCTGGAATAAGAGGTTAATTTTCCTAGTAATAACAAAAACAATTACCTTACAATCATATTTTATACAGAAAGTGCTCAGGTTTCTTGCTTCTTCAGCAAAAACCCAAAATTAGATTTTAATAATCTCTCGATATAAACACACATTACATGTTCCCCAGGTTTATTAATTATAACTTATTTGCAAACTGCAACTTTGTGGTGATGTTAATCAATATTTGTGCAATTAAGATTTCTATTTTAAAAGAACAATTTATTTATGTGAAGCATGGTTACAATAGGAAAATGGATACCTCAGAATTTTACTGACAATTATTCAGGGACTAACCTAGGCAGGTAACATGAGATGATCTACTACTCTCGTAAAGAATGATTTTATACTATAGCATAAAGAGGATATTTGTTTTTACCAGTATAAGATAGAAATATATTTCCCCAAGCACAAGTGAAAATACTTAATTCCAGAGTTCACAAGTGAAATATATTTCTATCTTTCACTGGTAAAAACACATTTTCTTTTTATTTTATGCTTTTATTGCACAACTGGTTTGAATTTGAAAGAAAAATTGTGCCAAAAACGTTTGTTTATGATGTGACATCATGACATCATTTACCCAAATTTAAGCCCGTTTTTTTAAACGTTCTCTTTCGAAATGTTATGTGCGTATGGGTACCAACGTGAAAAAACATTGAAAATAAAAATGATAGTCCACTGTTTGAAAACAGTGAAATACTACTTTTATTTCATCGGGAAAATTCTAGAATTCACTGGAAAGCATAAAATAAAGAACTGTTATCGTAAATTACTGGTATGAAAGAAATTGCAAAAATCATCATTCTTTTCTGACCTTGAAAAAGATTGTAAATAATATTGATAATTATTCATATAATATTAAAATATTCAGATACAAAATACATGTACTTTCAAATGAAAAGCAGCTAATTTGCTGACTACTTCAAAAACTTATTTTGACAGATTTATAGCCAGCAGTTTTGGACCTTGTGTGATTTTATCAACCTTAAAACTCCATCATTTGGATTCTGTTAGATGTGTAAACAGTGTAGATCCTGATCTATACTGTTCACACAATCAATGAAACCCTTATATCAGCGATTATCTCCCTGTGACGTCACATTACGCTATATAGTAAACTAATCACGTGAGGTGTAATAAATGGAATAAATGGTTCAATGTTTTGAATAAAGTTATCGTCATAAAGATTGTTTCAGTATAATATTACTCCAGGGCTTTTTCTGGGGTTTTTGGGAAAAAGGCCCCTGCCAAAATTGGGAAATTTTCGACGCGGTAAGTAGTCAAATTTAGGAAAAAAGTATCGACAAATCAAACCAATTGGGAAATTTCAACATTTATTTATCTGCATAATAGCTTGATCTGCATTGCTTCAGTATTTCTGAAAGAGTTACAAAGCTCTTCCAGAGTTTGTTCTCACAGCTCTTCAGATGTATCACTTACAGTAGAATGGCCATCATCTATCTGATCCTCAGAAACTTGGCAAGTTTCCACTGACTTGGAAAGAACTCTCAGGGATATTAAAATTTGAAACATTGGGGTAAAGTGATGGAGTACCCTTGGCACCTTTTTTTCTCGGCCTTTTTGCATAGTTTTTACTATTATAGGACATTTTAAAATTTTCATCACTAGTTTTCACGAGTCAGTATAAAAACCGGTACCATTTTTGCTTACTCCTTTCAGTTTTTTGTACTCAGTCAAACGATTATCGCGAAAATACTTTTGTTAATGAAATAAAAAATAAGTTCTGTTAATATTCAAACCATAAATTGACTATAATATAAGTTATCCAGAACCATGGGCGCCGCGATCCATCTTCAATTTGCGGTACAGTAAATACCGGTTTTTACACCAGTACATACGTTTTTTCATAGAAAGTAGTTTTCACAGATCGCCGATTAAAGAAAACATATCTCGCGTTTATTTTATAGTTTCTCGTTTATTATTTGTAACGGCAAAATGCGTTTCGATTCAAAAGGGGAATTAATTTACGAGATTGGGAATTTTTTTCTTGAAATTGGGAAAAATGGTCGCTATTTTGAATTGGGAACGGGGCCGAATATCGGCCCCGTGAGACAGGCTGTAAAAGCCCTGTACTCTCAGCAAGAAACAGAAGTTAATGCTTTTCAACTTTTCAAAAATAAAACTTCAGACAAGCATTTGTAATTCTAAGTCATAAACTGAAAAACAAGGTGAAGGAAAACCAAATGAATAAAGAATCACACAAATGAGCTTAATAAAGACTTCATAACACTTACTACCTTAATATGGTTATATGTATGAAGTGATGGATTAAAACTTTAATTGGCTCTGTGTGTGATTTTGTCATATTACTTTCTTGCAGTGCTTCATGGCTTTTTCCAGTCTTGTGTCAAGTATTATTTTCGAGTTTCTAGGCAGTGAACACCAGTTTTATGGAGGCAAATATGCCATTATCCTGACTGTAAAATTCTTACCAGCAAAGTTAAAACAAATCACAGATGTAAACTGAAATCATCAACAGAATACTGAAAGATTTAAATGTATAATACAACTTTAATACACATTTGCAGCCAGTGTAGACAAACTGCCTTTACAGCCACACAGAACATTTCATATGAACAATTAACCCTTTCCTCCATATATATGCATTTTTACTCATGTGCGACCAGTGTAGATCCAGATCAGCCGGCACATCCATGCTGTCTGATCAGGATCTGCAATGGTCACATTTTGGTCAGAAATAAACTCATGAATCAAAAAGCAAACAGTTTAGATCCTGATCAGACGGCACAGATGTGCTGGCTGATCTATATCATTCTGAACTGTTCGCCCACGCAATAAAGGTGCATCTATGGAGGAAAGGGTTAATGGACTGGGTTATTTTCAAAAGAAGGCCAACTCATGACCCAGATTCTATGGTTTTGGCATTACACAATTATTCACCCTTTAATCCAAGGGATATGGCTGTTATCCCATTGGCAAACAAGGTAGATTGACGTAAGCTGGCACATTCTTGCTGTCTGATCAGGATCTTCACTGTCTGCTTAAAGATAAATTACGTTTTTTTGACCAGGAAGTGAACAGTGTAGATCAAGATCAGATAGCATGGATGACAGATGATCTAGATCTACCCTGGTCACCTACAAAAAAAGCCTATTTTTGGAGTATAGTGTTAATAAGAGAGTGTACCTACCAACATTCTTGTCTCAGGAATGCAGGTTCATTTCATACAATAAACAGGTTAAGCAAGTATACATAACCCTCTCCTCCATATATACTCCTATACAGTATGGGCAAACATTGTAGATCCAGATCAGCCAGCACATCAGTGCCATCTGATTAGGATCTACACAGTTCGCTTTTTTATTAATTAGGTTATTTCTGACCATAAAGTGAACAGTGCTGATTCTGATCAGACGGCATGATGTGCCGGCTAATCTGGAACTACAATGGTGGCACATGTGTAAAAATGGAGGCAAGGCCAAAAGGGATAATTATCAATTAGCTAACTAACCTGCACAGATTCTTTTCTCAGGCATAGTAGTTAGGGGAAACAAGCAGATCTGTGAGAATCACAAGTTGATCGTCTGTGAACATCAGTTTATGATCATGCCAGTTGTCATGATGGGTACGACGGAAGTTTGACAGTGTTTTCTTTACAGTCATCTGAAATACAGCAAACATGTTTACTTGAATACATACTGTATAAGCGGAAATTTTCGCTGGCGTAAAAGTTCGTGTTTTCTCTTTTGCCGGTGTTTTGCCGTGTACGGAAATGTTCGCAGAAAATTGAAATCATGAAATTTATAAAACATGTCGTTATATTCACTCTGACTTATTTGGTCGTCAAAAACTGCATATTAGAAATTAAAAGTAGTCTTCCCAAAAGTCTTCCAAAGGTGTTAATTGTACACTAAAATGGCTTTTAATCTGTACAGGTATACTATGTAGTCTTGTAATAAAGTTCAATGATACTTATGTGTTTTGTTTCACCTTAGTCCGGTGTAAGGGTAAAATTTGCTTGTACATAAGCTCTAATTTACGCTGGCTGATAATTTTGCGATTTTTATCTAATCGTGAAATATGCAAACATTACATCCAAGCGAACATTTCCACTTATACAGTATCCTTTACATGTTATTTTAAACCAAATTCAATTAACAGAAAGATCACCTGTTACATGCACTGTATCTATTTGCAAACTTTTACTGAAAACTTTCTTCTGTGATATCTGCATTAATAATCTTTATACTCATGTATATTGTTTAAAAACATCTGACCAAACCATCAAATTCAAGTTTATTCACTTTAACATATTATAAAACATAAACAAACAAGCACATTTATTTTTCTGCTTTTGTTGGGGAAGGGGGTGGACAGGCCAGGCCGGGAAGCAGTGCCCAAGGATATAAAACTGAGCATGGAAACCAGTCTCCGTGTTTAGTTAATACTATATGCCTACATAACAAAAGCTTTGTAACCTAAGTGGAATGAAATATGAGTGTTTGAAGAACCTCCAGACCATATTTTATTACCATACAAAACCACTCAGTAAATGCTCAGTAACAAAATAAACTGTTTAATCTATTTTTGCATGAGGATTTGCTGCAAAAATATTCATAATGATCATACATGTATTTGTGCACTTACAAGATATACACACTGTGTTCAATGAAATTAAATTATAGCAAACTTGGAAAAGTAAGTGGTTTTTTTTCATGAAAATGAAGCAAGAAAAAATTAACTTTGACAGTCAGTAAGCCATTCTACACATTGATCTTGATGTCTTTATTAATCCTGTACATTTGCACCACATCCATGACTAACCTGGATAGGCTGTGGATCGTTCACATGAATGCTGAGGTCCATCAGGATCTGGGGCATGAACTCTGGTACATCATAAGGATAAGCCTGCACATAGGCGCTCAAACCCAGAACCCCAGCATGCCGCTGTATCAACTTCTCCAACGGCAGGTTCTCCGACTTCATCCTTTTACTGATTTTTGTGGAACTCAGTCTCTCAAAGTGGTCCTAGAACACAGCAAACCCATACAATACAACAATAGATCCTACACAAACATAACACCAATTCATTGTATAAGAACAAGAAACTGTGTATACATCCCGTGAAATGATGTTACATAGTTGAGCAGGCAATCATTTCTTGGAAGTCTGACTCCTAACAATAAAAGACTTCATTAACTAAAACTTAACATGATTAGGTGACCATCGGCCTAATTTTTAGGCGAGGAATATATAATGGGGCCTTAATGCATTACCAGCAGAATAAATGTAACAGGCTAACCTTTCTTCCAATCTGAGCCAGTCCATTCATTGTTCTTTACAGTTTTACAGAAATGTATGTAAAAAAGTTACTGACTGAACTAACAGACTGAATAGGGAACAGTTCAGATCCTGATAAGACTGCACAGATGATCAGGCTGTTCTGGGTCTTCAATAATTGCAGAAGTGACAAAAACTGTATTAAGCAAGATCAGAAAACTAAATCAGATCAGAAAATTAAATCAAAAGACCAGTCTCAAATCTCAAGCATCTGATTTGCTGAAATGGCGACTGGTCGTCATTTCAGCAAATCAAAAGGGTGAGATTTGAGACTGGTCTCCAATCCCAGTTTTATAATCTTGGGCCCAGAGCACATAAATAGTTAAGTGTATTACCAGCATGTCTTGGTCCATATCCAAATATCCACACTGTAACAGACCACTGAGCGTGATAGAGGCCATCTCTCGCACCTGAAATACATTTAGTTGATTTCATGAGCAATCTTCACTGACGGTCACCTCAATTTTTAGAGGCATTCCACCTAGATCACTTACCTTTAGAGGAAACTACACACACATTTAAAAATCACACCTAATTTACTTCTTTGTCTTTATTTATTTTTAAGTCTCAAACATGTTTAAATTAAATCTTTCACTTGGACATCATAGGTAAGCAAAGTTGGAATGAGAGTTTAAACGTAAACCTTTTACTCCATACATACGAGTCTTATTGCATGTGCGAACAGTATAGATCCAGACCAGCTGGCACATGCCATCTGATCAGATTCTACACTGTTTGCTTCATGGTCAGAAATAACTTAATGAATCAAAATTGAACACTGTAGGTCCTTTTCAGGCACCATGAATGTGCCTGCTGGTCTGGATCAATGTTCACCCTTGTGATGTGAGCCAATTCTGTGGAGAAAAGGGCTAAACTTAAGGCTAACTTTTCTGACTATATACTAGGTAACCCTCATTACACTGTACAAAATTATAATATACACAGTAAGGTACAAACCTCTAATTTATCATCACAGATAAGATGCATCACAGTCTCCTTTATGTGTTCCTTATGAGAGGGATCCTGTAGTGTGAAGAAGTTACAGAACACCATCACCTGTATATACCCCAGGACAGCTGAGCGGGCATGCCACGACTGTAAACCTGTTGTCTGAAATGTAGGAAGGGAGCTTTTGTGAAGTAGAAAAATATTCATAGCTAAATTTGCTTTTGACTAACAGAAACTACCGTATTCATAGCCATATTTGTAGGTGCAATACTCTAAAATACATGTAATTTGTAGCTCGAGTTTATCACGTTTTTTGTACTGTAAATTAATTTGAATATTAAACAAGAGGGTCCATAGGACCCTGGGTCGCTCATCTGTCAACAACTGCTCAATGGTTGCAAGAGTTGTGTGCAAGTTTGGTAAAATCAAGTCAAAAAATTAAGCTGCTATTGTGGAGAAAATGTAACTAGATGATGCTCTATACCAAATATCTAAGCTCTAGGCCTTACGGTTTCAGAGAAGAAGATTTTTTAAAGATTTACTATATAACACTATGTAATAAAACTAGTGACCCCCGGGCGGAGCCATTTTTGACCCCAGGAGAATAATTTAAACAATTTTTGTAGAGGACAATTACATGATGACACATACCAAATACCAAGGTTCTAGGCCTTGTGGTTTTAGAGAAGAAGATTTTTTTAAGTTTTCCCTTTATAAGTCTATGTAAAACAAGTGACCCATTTTTGACCCCAGGGGATTTGAACAATTTTGGTAGAGGACCACTAGATGATGCTGTATATCAAATATTAAGGCTCTAGGCCTTGTGATTTTAAAGAAGAAGATTTTCATGTTTTTCCTATATAACTATATGAAAACCAAGAGAACCCTAGGACGTGGCCGATTTTGGCCCAGGGGACATAATTTGAACAAATTTATTAGACATCCATTAGACAATGCTACTTACCAAATATCTAAGCTGTACGCATTGTGGTTTGTGAGAAGAAGATTTTTAAAGATTTCCTATATAAGTCTATGTAAAATAAAGTGACCCCTGGGGCGGGGCCAATTTTGACCCCAGGGAAATAATTTGAACAATCTTTGCAGAGTTCCACTAGAGGGTGCTAAATGCCAAATTTCTAAGCTCTAGGCCTTGTGGTTTCAGACAAGAAGTTTTTTAAAGTTTTTCCTTTAGGTTGCCATGGCAACCAGAGTTCTGCACGGAATTGATTTCTTTGAACAACTTTGGAAGAGCTTCATGCAAGGAACATCTGTGGCAAGTTTCATCAACTTTGGCCCAGGGGTTTAAGAGGAGATGTCGTTTAAATAAAAAGTTTACGGACGGAAGGACGCTGGACAAATTGTGATCACAAAAGCTCACCTTGTCACTACGTGACAGGTGAGCTAAAAAGAGATTAAATGGTGAAAATGAAATTCTTAATCATTAATTTCAACAATTATTTCATTGAAAATCTCTGTAGGAAAAAATCTTGGCAACTGACTAAGATCAGGCCTGGGGTAAGTACTGAATGACTGTAGCTACTTCAATGACTGTATGTAACATGATTGGCCTGACTTCAGAATTTAGTTGAACTCAGGACAGACTGGCCAGGCTGACAGTAATAGTCTGGCAGAAAGGTCATATAGTAGAATTGTATTCACCTATTTGAAATTGTTACCAGACAACTGGAGGTAACAACCTGTAGTAAAGCATCTGCAACAGAGGATAATATGCAATTCAAAATAATTCTATTCTACTTGCTTCTTTGACAGTATGTACAATCAATGGCAGACTGGCCATTGTGGTATAATATTCTTAAAGGAAGATAGCACTGAATGATTGTACTTGCCTTTTTGACACTATGTACAATGACTGGCCAGGGCAATAGCACAATTCTGGAAGGGAGACAGTAATGTATGACTGTACCTACCTGTTTAACAGTATGTAATATAACTGGAATGACTTCTGGCTGTAATAATGCTTGGGACAGACTGGCCAGCGCGACCGTACAGTCTGTATTCAACTCTTCATCTTTTGATTCACTCTCTAACGTACACATCTGCAATAAAGTTCAGTATGTGTGTTTGAGATATGGAATTGGCCGTCATTCAATCATAAAATATTTAAGTGAAACCACTCTGCCAAATGCAATCCGGATATCTGATGATCTAAACAGATATCTGTTTTTTTTTTCATATATCCATTGACATACCTAATAATTATTCTGTTACGACATCATAAACTTTAAAGACGGCAGTTTCAAATTAGCACTAATCTGGTAGAGAGTTAGTTCATCAAGTCTACCAACTGCAATTACTGATTTCAAATGTGATTTTTTTGTGTCAAAAAGAAAATGTTCATAATGCATAATGTATCAACTCTTTACTTTATCACCATGGATACCTTTTATTCTATTTGCAACCAGTGTGGATCCAGAAAGGCCTGCACATCCATGCAATCTAATAAAAGGAACTGTACTGTTTTCTTTTTAATTAATTATGCTATTTCTGACCAAGAATTTAATAGTGTATGCATAACTGTGCAAGATGATCTACACTGGGCCCAAGATCACAAAACTAAGATTGGAGACCAGTCTCAAATCTCAAGCATCTGACTGGCTGAAATGCTGACTGGTCACCATTTAAGCCAATCAGATGCTTGAGATTTGAGATTGCTCTCCAGATTAAGTTTTATGATCTTGGGTCCTGCTCAAACATGGAATATAACCCTTATTCTTTGATTTAAATCACTGATAGTGTACTCCAAACTTACAATAGGCAGCAGTTGGAAGACCTCGGCTGGAGCAGAATTGAAGGTTCTACTAATGCAGCTTGTTATACACTTCATCACTACAAAATAACAGAAGAGACATACGTATCTTCATTAATATATAATTCACTAAAATCACACTGTGATAAAAGGAGGAAGTTCGAAAACATGATGAAGCATTAAACATGATCTAGAATCCCATTCTTTCACAATTAAATATAAATCCTTTTCCAAGATGTCTTTCGATCAACAACTTCAAAATCTAGCTGCCTAGCAGATGTCTTTCTAAATGTTACACTGAAACATTATTCTAATCTATGTTAGCTGTTAAAGTTTCTTTTAACCCTTTCCTCCACATATACGCCTTTTTACACATGTGCGACCAGTGCTGATCCAGATCAGCTTGAACATCCATGCCATCTGATCAGGATCTGCACTGGTCGCATTTCGGTCAGAAATAACCTAACAAATCAAAAAGCGAACAGTTTAGATCCTGATCAGACAGCACGAATGTGCCGGCTGATCTGGATCTACAATGTTCACCCATGAAATAAAGGTATTTCTATGGAGTAAAGGGTTAAATCAAAATAAATTGGTTCACAGCTGTCCAAAGCACTACATGTAGTGTGGTATCATATTATTTTTTAGGGGTGCAAATTTTGCACTAGGGAAAGTGAGCAAAATAAAAACCCTAGTGAAAGAAAAGCAATGAGTATCTTACCTTATGAGAATAATACAAGTGTGTAAATTTATGTAAACAATGCAAGATTAAGTTATATTGACCTGTTTTACATAGCCTGTTGAGTTCTTTCCTCTCCTCAGATTCCTCGTTATGGTTGTCAATATCCATGTGTTCTACACTGGACTCCAACTTCTCTGTGGAAGAACTTGCTTCTGTAACAAACCATCACAGCATGAAACTAAAGACTATCTGAGACACACTGACCAGACTTACATATCTTTCATCCATGTATTCCATCAACACATGAAACTTCTGACTTTGAGAGATAGAATGACCTATCTTTGAAATGGAGCAAGTCCATAACTTGTTTGCAGAGGTATATTGTAAGAACTTCCTGACCGAACAGCAAACAATTCAGAGTATGATCTGTCTGAATATATGTACAGTGAAACCCCTCTATTGCGGACACCTAAGGGACTGAGGAAAAGTGTCCTTAATAGCGGATTGTCCTTTATTGTGGGTTAAAATCAAGAAGAAGAGAACATTTTTGTTCTTGAAAAAATTGCCCATAATACCGGGGTGCCCATAATATCGAGTGTCCGTTATGAGGGGTTCTACTGTATATGCAAGTTGGTGCTTTTGGCCCCCTCATAGTCGTAGTAGAGTTATTAGAGTATAACAGCCCTGCCTTTTCAGTCTGAACAAGTACATAGATGCCAAGATGACATGGTCAAACTCTGTTCAATATTTACAGAAACTTGCAGCAATGGCACAAAATATAGTGTTTTCACTCATAAGTTTCTTTTTTGTTTTTAAACATTTACAATATGTTGAATCAATTTAAAACAAGAGGGCCATGGTGGCCCTAAATCGCTCACCTGAGTACAAAAGTACTCTCAGTTTTACCCCAGAGCAAACATTTAAATAATGCTGGTAAAGAGTCTCTTCACAATAACACGAAATATCTAAGGATAGTCGCATTATTTTCAGAGAAAAATGATTATGTTTTCCTATATAAATCAATGTAAACTAAGAGAACCCTAGGGCATGGCCAATTGTGGCCCAGGGGACATAATTTGAACAAACTTGGTAGATATCCACTAGACAATGCTACATACCAAATATCTAAGCTTTAGGCATGAGGTTTCCAGTAAAAAAAAATTTAACTAGAAATGTGTCCATAGGACACGGATGCCCCCGCTATGCATGTTTGTCATGGTGAACATTTATAGCAAGTTAATTGAAAATCTAATAAGTAATAACAAACTCACAGCCCAGACAAGAAAATTCTGGTTTTAGTAATAGTGACCTTGACCTTGGACCTACAGGCATGGGAATTGTACACAACACAATGCCTTGTCATAGTGAACATTTCTGCCAAATTATTTTGAAATCACTCTGTTAATAATGAAGTTATAGCTAGTACAAGAAATTTCTATTTTTTGTAACAGTGACCTTGACCTTGGACCTACAGGCATGGGTATTGTACACAACACATCGTCTTGATATAATAAACATTTATACCAAGTTATTTTAAAATCCTATAAGAAATAACAAAGTTACAGAGCAGACAAGATTTTTATAACAAAATTTTATTTTTAGTAACAGTGACCTTGACCTTGGACCTACAGGCATGGGTGTTGTAGGCGACACACCGCCTTGTCATGGTAAACATTTGTGCCAAGTTATTTTGAAATCCATCCATTCATAAGGAAGTTACAGCCCGGACAAGAAAATTATATTTTTAGTAACAGTGACCTTGACCTTGGACCTACAGGCATGGGTATTGTACGAGACACACCATCTTGATATGGTGAACATTCATACCAAGTTATTTTAAAATCCAATAAGAAATAACAAAGTTACACAGCGGACACGATTTTTCCAACAAAATTCTATTTTTAGTAACAGTGACCTTGACCTTGGACCTACAGGCATGGGTGTTGTACACGACACACTGCCTTGTCATGGTGAACATTTGTGCCAAGTTATTTTGAAATCCCTCCATTCATAAGGAAGTTACAGCCCGGACAAGAAAATTATATTTTTAGTAACAGTGACCTTGACCTTGGACCTACAGGCATGGGTATTGTACGCGACACACCATCTTGATATGGTGAACATTCATACCAAGTTATTTTAAAATCCAATAAGAAATAACAAAGTTACAGAGCGGACACGATTTTTCCAACAAAATTCTATTTTTAAGTAACAGTGACCTTGACCTTGGACCTACAGGCATGGGTGTTGTACGCGACACACCGCCTTGTCATGGTGAACATTTGTGCCAAGTGATTTTGAAATCCCTCCATTCATAAGGAAGTTACAGCCTGGACAAGAAAATTCTATTTTTAGTAACAGTGACCTTGACCTTGGACCTACAGGCATGGGTATTGTACGCGACACACCGTCTTGATATGGTGGATATTTATACCAAGTTATTTTAAAATCCATTAAGAAATAACAAAGTTACAGAGCGGACAAGATTTTTCCAACAGAATTCTATTTTTAGTAACAGTGACCTTGGACCTACAGGCATGGGTGTTGTACGCGACACACCGCCTTGTCATGGTGAACATTTGTGCCAAGTTATTTTCAAATCCCTC
>JAZAYU010001485.1:0-42960 GCA_038501625.1 Corbicula japonica | reverse complement strand
TTACTTGAATATGGGATAAATAATTTATTTTCGTTTGAACGCAGTGAATTAGAAAATAAAATGTGTTTTTAACACTTGCCAACTAAATGAATTAAATTTGTAATGAATCTGAACTTGACAGGCTGTAAGACATGAAATGCATACTGAGTTAAAGTGCGCTTTTAAATAGCATCTCATCAATACCTGAGCATTAATAGTTTTATAAATAACAAGAAAAGTATAACACACACGGGTTATATTTGTGGACGACATTCGTGCTAATGATGTAATGTCCCTGAGTCAAGTTGTGTTTGGATCCATGTGATAGATGATATGAAGTGAAAAGTTGTTTGACCTATGATATAAAATAGAGGATCAAGTATTAGTAGTTATATAAGAGGTAAATTTTATTGAATACCACATGCGACTGGCAATTATGTTATTATGATTTCTTGAAGAATATCAGCATGGATGAAAGTCCCTGGCTAGAGGGAAGTGGATATTGTCCAAATAAGTTAAGCAATGTAGTTAAAACGTTTAATTAGACTAGATATCACAAAAGATAGACATGAGAACTTCTGACATAAGTAGATGTTGCAATTAAATGGTACAAATTAAAAAAGGTGTTTTATGCAATCCACATTAATGGTAAGAAATCTTTGATCACAACGAAATAGTTAAAGGTTAACAAGAACCTTTCAATAAAAGTTTTACATGCAAAGGGAGAGAAATTGAAGTAAGCTGTGTCCGAGTTTCATGAATGCAGTTTAATTCTGATATAAAAATAGAAACTGCGGTGAGGGGTGAGCTCAAAAATATCACGCACAATGACGAATTACGCCGAATCCTTACGAGATATACACTCGCACATCCGAATAAACTTTCCCCGAAAAAAAAAGTTTTATCAAAGAACACCTAAAACATATTTAACAAAAATAAAAAATCCACACAATTTACCAAATGCAAACAAATTGCTTTGAAATGTTCCTTTATCTAACATAAATTTATTTATTTATTGAAAGGGATGTTCAAAAAGTTCTTCTACCCCGTCCAAATCACTCAACAATTTCACTTCAAAAACTAATGTTTCTACGTATAAAAACGTTCATAACAATACATTTTATTTCTAAAACAATAATTTTGAATGCATAAGTAACAAAAATCACGTATTTACCAAAACAACATCTTTTCTAAACTTTTTAGTAACCCTCTTATCTCTCTTGGGTCAAACTAGATGGACATCATCTATTAATAGTTAAATAATAAATATACTGAACAATTATAAAAAGTATCCAATTTTTATGCTTATATTCTGATTAACATATTTTCATTTAATCAGGAACGCTTTGAATGGTGTTTTGTTAGTTAATCTCATTTGTTTTTAAGTTAATTTGTTCATGAATAAAAACTTCCACAGCAAGACCTGAGGAACTACCAATCGGATAACAATTAATCATGGATTACAAAACACTACATATCCAATTTAAAGGGAGGTAATTGGAAAAGGTTGGACTTTTTAGCGTTGTTTATCGAGGACCAATTATGTTATTGATGAATATTTTGTGATTTTATTGATCACAAGAGGTAGAGAACGTGATTTAATTCAAATGTATGTGACTAATTCAAAGAATCACTGACATTTTACTCAAACCCTAATTTTAACAAAGGGAAAGATAACTAAGTTGTGGCTGCAGATTTCCAAGAACACTTTATCTTTTTAAAATGATAACAAAAAAGCAAATTTGTTCTCATATAGAATTTTGAATTTTCTTTTTCAAATTTTACAAAATTTAAAATAGGAAAATGGATACTTTTTATTTTTGTTGAGTATATAATACATGACCCATAATTCGCCCAGAAGATTATTTTGCATAGGCTCCAAAACAGTTTTACTTCTTTTCGGTACTGTTGTTGTTGTTTTTTTACAGAATGCTAATGTTTTAAATGTTACAGAATCAGAATTCGTAAATACATGTACCATCTATTTGATTATTTTCATTGTATTTTAGGAATTAAATGATCCGAAAATGGTAGAGATTTACGCAGATATGGTGAATCAAGCGATCATGACTTACAACATTCGGGATACGCAGTATGTGGAAACACACCAAGCAGAAGTAAACAAGTTCAATGCTCTGTCGTGTCCATCGAATTGCAGCGGCAATGGGCAGTGTACAAGTGAAGGTAAAACTAGACACATGTTGATGTTTAATAAAGAAATGATATTGCCTCTATCGGGTGCGGACACCGCACCGTCACGGCGGCAGTGCCTAGCCATGAATTCCGACAACTCTACCGAGCTATAAGAATTTAACCTCTTCGTATACTTTTCTTGAAAAATAGTTTAAAAATACTTATTGTTACCAAAACATATTGTTTTTATAAAATATTGTACCAAAACACTTCATTTATTAACATAAAGGAGCTCGTTAGAAACAAAAACAACAACCACATAATTATACTTTCATAAAATCGTGTTAGAAATTCTACAGCCTTCGTTATTTGAACATTGGAACTGCCACTATAAGGAATAGTTTTCTTTTACCAGGTGTCTGCAGCTGTTTCCCCCATTTACATGGACCAGATTGTGGGATAAATGAGAATAAGGAGTTAGATATACGTGTAATGAAAGGCAGCGAATTCTGCGACGAAGGATCTGGTCGGGACTGTCGTTGTATTGAGTTCCAAACCAAAAACCTTTTAAGACAGTTCAGTTGTAAAGTTACTGAAAAACTGGTAAACTTGTTCTTTGTATATTGGTACATGAAAAAATGAATTCGATCATGTTGCTAGATACTACTGAAATGTGGTCGTTAATTTTGCAGTGCTGACTAAAAGTCGGTTTTGAGAGTAATTTCACAAACAACGCTTAGTTTGTAATTTAACCTGATAAAGGGAATTATGAAAGTTTTGCAGGCTCGGATGATTAAGTCTGTATATGGGAGTATTTTACTGTCCATTTTTCCTAGCCCTGGGTTAAACTAAATATCTCAATATCTGAACGTATTAATAATAAATATTTTGAATCATTCCAAACGATGATTCGCATATGACGTCGAATATGGAATCAAACAAATATTTACTCATATGGCTATATACAAATTGATAGATTTTTACAATTTTAGAGACATGCAAACGGTTCAAAACTTGTCATAAGATCCTATGTTGGCCAAAGCTCTTACTACAATATTTACAACGGTGAATGTTGCGCATCTAAATCTCGTAGAAAAAGGTCAGACCGTGATGATGAAGTTTTAACGAAGGAATTATGGATAGCAGTCAGCAACAACGGTTTAAACTACGGAAGTGAATCGAAAATGGTCATTTGCCAAGCAGTTTATAAGGATACTACGAACGTAAATTTATACTTAAATATTTTAATAATAAATATAATAGTAAACGTATTACTTGTACATGTTAACGAGTTAGCCATTTAATAATAATTTCTTTTGTATGCAAAGTTTTATCTACTAGTTATTAAATAGATGAAAAAAGGAACTTGGCGAGCCACCGAAAAATGCATGCTCGTTTTGACTGAGCCTGTTTATAGCAATAATGGGAATGCATGTTTCTGGTCACGCCGCCTATCCCGGGAGGAGCGCCACTTAATATTGTCACAGACATAAATATCGTGCTTAACGACCTTCAACTCAAAGGGCATGAATGATAACAGCAATGATAAAATGTTCTGGGCTACGTTTTACATCCGCACACGGCACAAACGACGCTTTTGTGATAATAAAATAGATTTAATAGGAACCTTAGAAGCCACCAATCATCAAATCACGACAGATCAAAAGTGCCGGCTTTGTAAAATTGAGCCAATTCATGTTTCGTTAAAGAATTTAATAAAAAACAGTTTTATATTTGGAAATTTAATATTGTGATAGTGTTATTCTGATATTAAAACTTTATGTGAAGGTTTATATTTAGAAACCATTTTTTGTTAAAGTCTGTCTTATAAAGATCACTTCCCATTATACTATAATGTGTAAGATTCCAGTCGACGTAGATCAATATTAGTTTGTCAACTGCATCTATTTCAGAATGCGGCATGCTTGATATCTGGATATTGTAGAGTTGAAAACGAAACCATGTTATCAGACAATTGTTTTGTCTGTTTACCGCACCTCAATAAGTATGACTGGACAAATAGTAAGTTCGTAACACGTAACACACATGGGGTATGACAATTAATTGTAATCGAAAGTAATAAATTATATTTGTCAAGAAATTGAATTTTCGCAATTACTTGTAATCTTGATTTATTTGATAACTACATCGAATTACAGGTAATTTAACCAATTTCATTAACTTTTCACATTGCTGGTTTGTGAGCTGTTATGAAACAATTACTAAATGATAGATATGAATATTGGATATATTAAATATATTATCTCAAGATGTGAAAAATACAAACGGTTAATGTATGTTGCGTAAGTATTGATCTTATTAGTCACAGCAAAATGTATATCCATCCATAATGTGACACGGCTTTACTTCCACTGTCCGGGGAAAGGGTTTATACCATAAGAGAAAACAACGTGATTCTTCCACTTTTTTACTGATAAAAATACTGCACGAAACCAAGACATTTTTAGAAATAAGAGCGGCTGTTAACAGCTCATGCCAAAGAAGGAAAAAACCTTTATAGCAAGATCTCTCTTGATAAATAAATCAATTCTTTTACTGTTGATGTTTGTTAAAATAATTAATTCTTCAGAGAAATTAAATGACAGACACCGAGAAAAACAGTCTGATTAAGTCAGCATCTAGACATCTTAAATATATGGTTGAATGAAAACATTCACAAAGAGCCGCAACAGGTAGTCACACACGATATTTACAGTAAAAGTTTTAAAATTGCATTGATAATCCCAATTACCAATCCTACAAAATTTCCTATATAAAACATATGGTTTCGGAGTCAAAGGCATTAAATTTTTTACTTTTCAATGTCAAAGAAAACAAGTTTCAGATTTCATAATGGGTATTTTTTCATGGTTAATATTAATAACCCTAACTTCTTTGTTCAGTTATTGGTGAAATGAAAAAAACAAGTATCAAAGATGATAAATAATGGGACAGATCAAATCATCAAAACAGACGACATCGCGTCGTCGCCTAACCAAAGTTGTCGTAAACGGTAAGAAAACCACCATCCAAGTTTTGAATAGACAAAATTTCAGAAAACGCCTTTTAACCATAGTTCAAAGATAACATTAAGAATGCTTAGACATATACATAAACACATTTAACAAATTATATTTGCGAAACAAATTAACACATCTATAAACAACTATTGGAATATATCTTGGATTTAATAAGTACATATGTAATTTTACAATATAAATAACTAATGCGAACATTTCTTTTCTTTGTATTTTTATTTATTGACATTGACATATCACAACAATAACACATTACGTCAAATAACGACGATTTGCAGCGGTAAACATACAAAACTATCAAAAATGCGATACTACGAAAAATGCGATTTTACGAATAATCGGCTTGGTCCGACGCCTATTCGTAAAATCGCGACTGGACTGTAGTTAAAATGGTCATTGCTACGTGATCTAAAGTACCGCAAAAGTTTATTTAAGGTATGACCATCCTAATGGGCACTATTAAGAATCCAACATCTGATTATTTTTTCATCAACTGCTTCATACCACTGACTTGTATGCAAAATTTTAATGATTTTCACCGTGTAGTTTTTGAGATTTTTAGCTTTTTTTATTTAAAAAAGTGAGAAAAAACGTGAAAGTATCCAAATTCTTTAATCGGTGACAAATTTTTTTGTTATTGATAAATTCAACCCTTATTTTTTACAGTTTATCCAAAATATGTTATATTTCACTAAACCAATTTAAGATATAATATATAAATACATAATTTATCTTAAAATGACATTTTTTGACCAAATAAATTTTAAAAATGCATTTTTTTATATTTCACGAGACTAAATTAATGAAAATTGTGCAAAATCCTGATTGGTGCAATATACAAAAATTTACCATTTTTTAACTATATACCTTAAACAAAATTTATACAAAATTTCAGAGAAGTTTACCGTCCAGTTTTAGAAATTTTCAAATTGATGACTTGAATAAACACTATTCTGATAGCGAAAACCCCTTTAATCTTGATTATTTTGCTTATTTTAGTTTAAATCATGAGAATTTTATATTCAATGACAGAATTATACAGGAAAAAAAAGAAATATGCCAATTATTTAAGCTCTAGGCTTACAAAAAAAATTAGGTTCCAGTGGGATTTGAACCCCGGTCCTCCTGGGTGATAGAAATCTATACTAACTTACTACTATAGTTACCTCCCTTGGATACTCTTCTTGATATAGGTATTCATTAGGATGGTCATACCTTAATTCATTTTTGTAATGTCATAGTTTCTGTTTAAATATAAAGGAACACACAAGATAGTATATAGTCCACAAGATAGAATATAGTCAACTGAGTCTAATTAATAATGGAAATTTCTAAAACATTCTCCGATCGCTCGCCGATGCCTCTGTATTGGTGAAGTCTTGACTTGCAGCAACAGATCTGGAAAACGAAAAATATCATATCAATTGTAACATGAATATTAATTTATCGCAAATAGTTTGTACATGTAAACTGAAAAGGTCTTAATACAGCATACCTATAGTTTAATTACAAGTGCACGATAGTCAAGGTTGTGATCCTGACGTTAACGAAAGCTTTTATGAAGCAGGATCTGTTTATTTAACAAACAGCCATTTGTTTCACTTTCTTTTAATGAAACTTTTCTCATAAATCTTTAATTTGCATGTTCCTTATGCTTCTATTTTTTGCTTCTGTTGTCAATTCTATACATGAGTCAACAGTACTATATCTCCAACTACATTATTTCAAAACAATGAGTCGTTTTATTGTCTTCTTTTATCATACACAATACACAATTAATAAATAACCAACACGTGTTGTATGTTTTAATGTATACGCTCGTAGAACCGCTAAATGTCATGAAATCTGTTATACTTAAAACCGCTTAACGACAGAACATCGCTAAACGTCGTTATACCGCCAAAATTCATGACAATGACGCAATATCTTAAACTCGCGACCACTAATGCAATATGTCTTTAAACCTATGTCATAAAATATTCCTTAAACGAAGGGAAGCATGGAATATTTACCATGCAAACAGTTTTGAGTTATAGTATTTATTTAAAGGCAGTCGCTACAGTTTCATCAAAACTTTCCCAATAATAGATTTCATTCAAACTTTGTCTATGTTAAGAACATGATGTTATGCAATGAAAAACCAAATAAAAATGGGACCTTACCGGGGTTATTTGTTTCTTATTAGATACCGAAGATGTCACATTTTTTACGATTTTCATAGACTTCTTTGTCGGCATAAAATCATAGAATGTATCACAAGAATATCAGAAATAATTCTATTTTTCAGTTAAAAACATTCTAAATTACAAATAAGTTGCTAATTATTGCTATACAAATAATGAAACACATATAAAAAATTAAGTATTACCTAATTTACTACAAATAATTGATCGTCAAATCTTTTCATTGTAAGGGATGTTTTTAAGTTAACTTAAATTTAACATAATAGAATTTCACCATATACTACCAATATATTCACCAATGTAAAACCAACATAAAAGAAAAAAGAAAAATGTAGGTTACCATGTTATTTTGTTCGAAATTACAATTTCAAAAGGGGGGGGGGTAATTATGTATTAACAAAAAGACTTAAATGTATATAGTGTACATCATTTATAATTACTGTGGTATCATTTGATTTAGCGATGGCTTAATATTCGCGTATTTCGCGCTCGGACCAGTGCGCGAATTTAAAACCTAAGCCAAAATTTATCCAATAATCCACATACGTATCCGAAACGAGCTATGTCCAAATAAGTCATGTCTTGGACCGTGAACTGTGTTTTATACATTGATAAAACCCAGATTGGACAGTAAACTGTGTTTTATAAATTGCATTTAGACGGTGGTATTGTAATTTAATACTCGTTAAAAAAACTGTAGCGAACGCCTTTAAATAAATCGAAGGAATAATAACAGCCAAATTAGGTCAGTCTACATTTTGATTGTAGCAAAATGTTTCCAAGGCTGTAACCCTATCAGTTTTTCATTTCCGTTCATGGTTTTGTTTGTGGTGTCTTTAGGAAACTGATCATATTATAAGCAGTTTCAAATCGTTTCTGGTAGCGGTGATACGCATGATCGTAACTAATCGTCAAGTGATGTTAAGAAACTATACATAAGTCAGCGAATTTTACCAAAGCATTCAAAGAAAGTGATTTATATAGTGTTGTACAGCAAAACTATCACGATTGTTTACGATTCATTTGTTTAACGAAATGGTCTTTTCGAAAAAACAACACCTTATATATATAAATAAATAAATAATATATATATATATATATATATATATATATATATATATATATATATATATATATATATATATATATTAGAGTTCGACGCAAAACAATTGTAAGAAGTGCTTTCGGATTTTAGAATGTTTCTGGGCTCTGATGTTAAGGGGATATTCATTTGTGTATACTATAAACAAAAACCAGGGCAGCATAACTAGTCCTTTCAGTCCTGATCTTTTTTACAGTGAATGCTTAAATGTTTTCAACATTATTTGACTATGGGTCATGTGTCTTTAATTCGATTATTCAAATTTTCCTCTGGTTATATTCGTAAAACTAATTATCCTACGTAGCTATTGTTACAGTGTTACGAGAAAAACTAGAAATAATAGATAACAAGATGGCCGATAGAATTTAAAACCTTTTTTCCATAGAAAACGATTTATCATATCTAAATACTCGTAATATACGTTATATGTGTCGTTAAGGTAGACAACATGTCTTGCACAAGTGACGTGTACCGTTGTCGAATGTAATCACTTCAGACGATAACTGACATTTTATTTAATTTAGCGACGATTCTAGATGAAATGTATAAATCATTCGTACATTTAACTGTTCTTGCTACCAACTTTGAGCATTAAAGACCATAAGTGATGCTGGTTAAGCGCGTTGCCTGTTGTATTGACCAAATAAATACGGAATGTGTACCTCAAGATAACAAGAGAAAACGATTTTTAGTTTAAAACAATGTTAGTTGTGCTCTTTCAGAACACCTCATTTGAAATCGTTATTTGTAACTTACTTTTGTTTCTTATAGGCCGTCTTTAGTTTAAAGTGCCAAACTAAATACGCCAAGCATATCAAAGCAACTGTTGTGATTGAACCGAAAGTCGCTCCAAGTATTACACCGATGTTACTGTTGCTGTTTTCTACAACTTTTTGTCTGCAGTCTGAAGGAAAATACAGTTAAAATTATTTATTACAAATGTATCAGTAATGACAAAATTACACAACCTTTGATTTTATTGAAATCGTTTTTGTACTGTCGCGCAACCCGAAGTGAATAACTTTGCATAGTGATGTGTTCCATCTTGTGTTATGAATGATTTTGACAGACTGAAATAGATGAACATGGAACTTTAAAGACCCTCGAATATGAAAACATTGCAGGCTCGGTTTGATTGAGCTTGTTCATGGGCAGTAATGGAAATGCTTATTACTTCCCATGCAGCCTGAGCGCAACGCAATATTTACACCAATAAACGATGGTATCCATATGGCGGTGAACATGGAACCTTCAATGCGGTATTTTCAGATTAATACCATTCCATGTTCGCGGCGTATGGTCCTCAGATAAAATAATGGGTTTATGTGATATTTAGCTACATTTTGGCTATTATCGTCATAATAGCGTAACGAAACTTTATTGGGTTTGTATGAGAATATTTCGTACCAGGAAACGAGTGTTCTTTTTATAGAAAGTTCTCATGTTAATCGCTTTTGGTGGTATATCAGGTTTGCAGTTGGTATCAGCGGTAAACAAATCTGTACAAAAGCGCACATTAACATTACATACACCAAAATCTATGAAAATCATTTGGACCAGTGTGACAGTGTTTATGACGTGGATCTTATTGTGTTTAGACTTATACAATTTGTGGGAAGATTTTATTTTTTATACTGCTCACACTCGAGGAGTTGTTATCAACCTGTTCCTGTCACCACCTACACCTCTATTTTCGCTCACATACTGTCTACTTTTCTACTCAAAGCGGAATTATCCGCGGAACGAACTATATATCTACTACTGGATTTGTCTATGCTTTGTCCAGAATTTCGTTCTTCAACAGAATCTGTGTATTTGCAACTCTAGTTATTTTTTCTATTATTGCTACCCTGCATTCAGTGATATAATTTACTACTATTGCCTTTTATCAAAATATAAATGCATATCGTTGCAAAGATGACATTAATGACCTTTGTTTCATGAAGATAGTTTTAACGAGTGTAAAACGGTCATTACCTGTAAGCGTCCAGTTATACACGTTTGTTCGCGAGTCACAAACCAAACAAATATCATCAGAACTTTCTGAGCTTTGGGCCACACACATACCGTCGATGAAACAATAGTTTTCCTAAAATAAAATTCAAGTTATACTTTATATTTATTACGAGAAACAAAAACACAATAATTAGCCATAATCTAATATAAAATGTGTCGAAATAAAACAAGAACACTCGGATTAATATTTTCAAGTTCAGAAATACGAGGGATGATTATTTAGTTCGTGGACAAGTTTTAAAATTTGGACATTAAGCGATTAAATATAAAATGGAGTGGACATGTATATGCATGTTTAATACATATTTTTGAAAAAAGTACATAGAAATATACAGCAGTAATGGGAATGCATATTACTTAGACTAGCTCCGGATTGAGCGCAACTGAATATACTCAAAAAAGTGTACCCCCCCCCCCAAAAAAAAAACACACACAAAAATAACCACAGTAAGCTCGGTATTTATTTGATGTCATAATTAACCTTTACCTTGCAGGCGATGTTTTAAGGAAGAAACCCCCAAACGTTAAATATGAACATCAGGATGAGCAACATGTTAAGCAGAAAAAAGCTTTCTCTCATGGCACGGTTGGAATGTATTCGCTATTTTAGGAAAATGTTAGAGAGGCCGGATTGTTCAATTTGAAGACCATTCACCGTGTTAGCGATAGATCTTGGCCTCTAGTCCAGGTCTTACTGCAATGTTTCTTATTTTTTGCAGTTCCGTATCTGAAGCTCCCTCTGCCATTTTGAGGAATTTGTTTGGGATTAGTCAAAGTACCAATTCTTTACAATCTGGAGCATATATTATGGCGTTATCATATATCATCGAGAGCACACGTCACTTTAAGCGAGATATTTCTGGTTCAAGACCTGGTCTGGCAGGACACAAAAATAAAGAAAAGGAATTTCTGAATTCAGAAAAATCCTCCCATTACAACCTTAAAGAGAGCCGTGTTTGTAAAATGATGATTTTAAGAAAAAGAAAAAAATATTGACAAAAGTGAGAACCGGATGGCTCACTATATTTGAACGGTTAATTGCAAACTGTGAAATTATGGAGCGTTTAATTTTCTGTCCCCATGTATTCTTTTGTTAAAGCTAAGCTTTCATTCTGTACAATGTTTTCTGAAAATTATAGAAATTCTGCTTTGTTAGAAAATATATATAAACAAACCAATGACGTGCGTTTTAATCTATAAAACATACGAAACGTATGTCCACAAAACCGCGTTATAAATATACAAATTTTATATTGAATTAAGACATTTTGAAATTCTGTTTTAGTACCTTCAAGACAATCTCAACATTTCCATTGTTTTCTTGAAGGACAGCATCTTGACATTCCGAAGCATAGACATGTATTGATTCTGGCGATCCGAAGTTTTGTCTGTCGTTGCTTAATGCAATGTCATAACGTGCTGAGAAGACTATTTTGTCAAATAAACTGCGTTCTGTTCTTTCTTCGGGGACACAGCATAAACCAGAATACAGGTTTTCATAATCTCCGTTAGCAATGGTTGATGTGATGTTTTCAGTTGTTCCATCGGTGAAGAACTAAAATATATTTCATCAAACAAATCAGCTTACATCACTGTATATAGTATGTGTATTTCGCTTTTTTTCAATTGTATTGAATATTAAAATTTATCCGAATGTCATCTTTTATGGTTTCTTTTATAATATTTATTATAATACTATACAGGATAGTGGTTACTGGAGACACATGGACATAGGCTTTTTATTCTTTTATTAGTTTGGATGAAAAAAAGAATCGACTTGGTAATATTAATATTTCACTTTTCTGAGTTTAGTAGTTAATTATAGTTAATTTTACTCCTGAACAGAGAGGTTATTAAAATATTACCACTTGTGCGACATGAAATTAAAACTGTTCAATGTGAGGCTTGGTAGGACGAGACGTCATAGAGCTCTCTCTAAGATTTATACTGGAATGCTTGTTCGCATGAAGATCTAAACACACCCTGCCTACACAACAATTTTGGTGAGGATAATTTAAAATGTCCCAAGTTTTTATCCAGACAATCAATTTCTATTTAACCAAAAGTGTCATAAGTCTCAGTAACCAAAATTAATAAAAATATTTTTAAATAATATAATATGCCAGTATTATTAAGTATTCATACGAACGACGAAGGTAGTCGATTACTAAGTTCAGTTTTAATAATTCTTGAAAAGTAATGCAAAATACACTTACCCTTTGCCCGGTTATATTACAACTGAACATTGGGAGTAAAACCGTTGTCCTTATGTTAAAGCATTCACAACCATCGCCATCAGTTAAATTACAGAGACCACCTCCCTCCATATCTGTGATGACCACTGGTTCACGCTCGTCAATTCCACAATCCGAACCATGAAAGTAAGAATCGCAGATACACAGACCTACAATACATTCAGTGTTTATGAACACTTGTACAAGAAAACTGTCTTGCTAGTTTGTGTAAACAAAGCCCGTAAATACAATTGTTAGGATTGCGAAACTATGCCACGCGCACTTTGCAGAAAGGCACACAGAAGTATTTTGTCTCGATATGTTCACATTTTTGTTTATAACTTAATATTTCTTATTTCTGCACTATTCCTCAAAAACTCAAGTGCAATGAACATCGGTAACAAAAGTCTGTTCCAAGATGTTGTGGGGAGGTTGTGCATTAGTAGCAAGTTTTATAACTAGAAACAGTATAGTAGTAGTAGTAGTAGTAGCAGTAGTAGTGGTGGTGGTGTTGATGGTAGTGTAAGTAGTTCCTTCATCCGTGTATTGGAAAAGATGATAAGGTTTTATCATTTCTCATTTATTGTATATAGGAAATACATTTGCCTTTTACATTAAAACAACGTACTTCGCTCACTATGAGATTTTTGCGAACCGATGCCTCTCTTCTTTGCTCACTTTTGATCTCCAAGAAGAATGCGCTACACGCGTTCTTCCGCTACATGTCCTCTTATGAACTGAGTTCTATCAGTACCTCCTAAATTATGAATATACTAAAATGAAAAATATCTATTTTTGTAATTATCAGATATTAGCGTACATATCATGTTAACAAATGCTTTATTTCATGACCCTTAACATACCTTGATCAGAGCATTCTCCCCTTCCGGTGCAGTTACCAGGACAAGAGTTTTTGACAAAGTACTCTACACGTTCGGTGTTATTCGCTGTGAACACTGGATTAAGCTTTAAACTGTTCTGGGCAACACTGTTTATAGCATCAACATGAACGCTCGCCAAAGATAAATCATTACCTGCCTAAAACAATAACAACATAAATAAACAATTTCAATATTAATTTGAAACAATAATCTAACCAGTATATAGTTACTCAATAAACATTAACAAAACAGTGTGTTTTGATTTCCTAAATGGGCAGGCTAAAATGTACAGAACAGAGATCAATGCCAGATGTTTCAGGCTAAATTTAATTTAAATATATTCAGTGTATTATTTCAGAAAAAGTTTTTTTTTAAGATTTTTCTTTTTCTTATAAGCCAATTGGCGAGAGAACAATAAATGAAGACATCAATACCAGGATGATTCAGACCAAGAATATTGTAATTCAGTAAAAATTGTTTCAGAGAAGATGTTGTTTGAAGCAAACTGTTGAAATAAAACGGACGACGGACGAAGACCGGTCTCAATAGCTAAAAAAAGAAAAGGTCTCCGTTGAGCTAAATGAAATTTGAACATTGTTTCTTTTAATCCATTCATTTTGTTCTTGCTGGGAAATCTTGTAAAATAACCTAAAAGCTCGATTTTTCTTTATTTTTGTCATCATGTTCTTGCTGATTTGACACAGGTGCTCTGGTTCATTGGGTACCTACCCGTTTGCTTTGCAATGCTATTAGTTTTTTATGTTTTATATGTTTGAGTGCTTCTGCATGCAACATTGTTAATATGATGGTGGGTTTGTAGTTATTTTATCAAGACAACTTGTATGTTCAATGAGAACCTGTTGAGGCAAGTGTTGGGTTGGTGCACCCTTGAACCTGGTTAAAACCCCGAGTGGCAAATCGTTGGCAACTGACCGTTCAAAGGCGGTAACCTCAAGGGTTCTCTCTCTCTCTCTCTCTCTCTCTCTCTCTCTCTCTCTCTCTCTCGTTAATTGTATGTAATGTCTTTTTTGAAATTGATATTCTTATCAATACATGCTTTAATTTCCTCTCTTCCTTTTCGCTGTGTGGGATGCTGTGTTTTCTGACTCTGGCTGTTCCTGTTATGCAAATTTCACTTTTTACTTTAATGCTTATTTTTTAATCACTTCCGCACTTAAGGTGGTATCATTTGTCACAATATTCTGTTAAAGTGGGGAGGAGTGTGGTGACCTATTTTCATAAAATTCATGTTATTTAATAATTATAAATCTTCTTATTACTTCAGATATCAATTATAGGGCATAAACATGTTACAGGTCAATCAGGAATTATAAAAAATTAGAAATATGAAACAATTTTTCTCACTGAGTGTGGCCTTATTGCCGGGAGTCCAAACTTCCAAATTATCCACTATAGTATTAAACTACAGTCACAGGAAGGTTGTCTATATCAAGGTTAACAATGTCTTAGAATTTAGTTCAATAAACTGTACTAGAACAATAGCAAAACATGTTTCTCCCCAGTGACTACAAAAGGAAAATTTGACATTCATGTTTCGATTGTTTATAACTATTGTTCTAGTAAAGTTTATCGAACTAAATTCTAAGACATTGTTAACCTTGATATAGACAACCTTCCTGTGACTGTAGTTTAATACTATGGTGGATAATTTGGAAGTTTGGACTCCCGGCAATAAGGCTACACTCAGTGAGAAAAATTGTTTCATATTTCTAATTTTTTTTATAATTCCTGATTGACCTGTAACATGTATATGCCCTATAATTGATATCTGAAGTAATAAGAAGATTTATAATTATTAAATAAGATGAATTTCATGAAAATAGGTCACCACACTCCTCCCCACTTTAACAGAATATTGTGACAAATGATATCACCTTAACAAAAAAAATAGCCATAGTATATGAATATTTGATTGTTTGCCTGACATTTACCTTTTAAAAGACTACGTTTACTAATTTTATTCATACAACAATATACTCTTACCATGACATCAAAGACACACTGCTCAACTACAGCTTGGGGGTTATCGCCCTTAATTGACTCTGGTAGTTGAGAAACAACAACGGATTCTTGTATCATCTTCGTGCAAGTATTAAGAGCTTCTTCTTCCGTAATATTTTTCTCAAGACTGTTAAGCTAAAAAGGTCACACAAACATACTTCAAACGTTTGACCAGTGATCTGATTAGAAAATATCAGTATCACTAGTGATATCTTGTCTGCACCAAAACAGTTAATTTTAACAACGTAAAAGTCTTCCTCATTGAATTATGATGGACAATGTTGTCTTATTAAAACGACATTGAAAACGACATATATATTTATGCGAAATCAGATTGAATACACGAAGCAAACAAATGTCATAAGCTATTAATATCCTATACACGTGCAAAAAAACGTGTGTAAATGCCACGAATATTTTTCTGGCAATATTGTCTTAAATGCTTTTATGAGACTACACATAAAGCAAAGTAAAAGCAACTCCAAGTATCCTATCAACTTAAGTCTATGTTTTATTTTAGAAACCTAATCTAAACAGCCCAATAGCAAAATGCAATCACGAGCTTACTATTGATATAAAATAAATAGGGGCATAATATATTTTTCTAGTTGAAGACTTGTATACATGATTTCTGTAATACTTTTAGCAAAAGTCACAATAACCTGAAAGATAACGTAACAAATTACTTTATGAAAAGTAATGTCCATAATCAATTTTAGAACCTTGTTTGTAACTTAACATGTTCCACTTTTAGATGGTTTTCAAGTTTACCTAGTAACTATAATTGTATTGTAATTCATCATCCTTTAGCCCATCTAGAGATTGATCTTTATGGTTACCGCTTTGCACGACGTGGGTTTTAGAGAGTATTTAAAGGTTTATAGGGTTTTTGGTGTCTATTTTGAAATCGATCATTTATAACCATTGCTCTCTTTTCCTCTCTACTGTTTGGCTATGCGGGGAGGCTGTACCTTCAGGATGTGGCTATTACTGATATAAATATTTCACGTTTTTTAAGATTGGCGTTTTGTTACAAAAGGGGTTGTTGTGCGCCGATAGCTGTTTCAGCTTAATCTATTTTAAGGAAATAACTTTATATGTTGTTATAAAACTAAACTTGAACTTCAGCTGACTTATACATAAAACAATATAGTCTCATTATTCTGTTTTATATTACATATGTATATGTATAAATGTATCAAATTATTTAAGTCTGAATATCGTAATGCTGAGCATGTATCCTAAAATGTTATTTATATTGTCTTTGATTTTAATACATATATTACATTTAAGATTATCATAATGATTGCGGAGTATACCTCAGTCCCATATCCCTAGCTTAGGATATTGGAAAAAGAATTGTTTCTATTTTAATTTTTCCACATTGATAAGGTTACATTATCGTGCAATAATTATTATTGTTTAGGCAGCATGTGCAAACATTTGCTCATTTCTGCCAATGAGTCCATCAAACAGAGCCTGTTGCTTTTATTTGATTTTTTTTTCTTAACACACTAATTTAAA
The DNA here is from genome assembly GCA_038501625.1 of Corbicula japonica. Lineage (NCBI taxonomy): Eukaryota > Metazoa > Mollusca > Bivalvia > Venerida > Cyrenidae > Corbicula > Corbicula japonica. Next base: position 25,848 of record JAZAYU010001485.1, on the reverse strand, counting down.
ATATAGTAAAATAACCTCAGGCGTTTTGTGACTGTTCGCCGCATTACTTGTCAAAATCATCAATCGTTCCACTTCTCTTCTCTTTTTATGTTCAATACTTCGCTTTCGGCGTCGGTCGATTAAACAGTTTCTTCGTGTCGAGTCTGCATTAGTTAAGTGACAATCCAGATATTGAGTGGGAGAACAGATGGCTTTTGTTGGTTGGTTAGAGTCATTATCGGGTTGTTCACAGATACAAAACAAAGCATTCGATACCTCCCATTTCGAAAGACGTTGGTACGTATTGGTGAATAAATTCTCACTAGCTGTTAACCTGTTAATTGAAATTGAATAAACATGTTTGACAATATTATAATATTGTTTGTACTTATTGTAAAATATAGTCTTGATTTTACGAAAATTTCAAGTATTTTCCATGCACAAAAACATGTTATTATACTAGACGTTCGCGTCAATTTCTTATTTTTAGGACAAATAAACTGGCAAAAATAGGGAGAGAACAACTTTAAAATGATAAGTCATAATGTGTATATAGTCTTCTGATAAGCCTGATTCAACAAAGATTTAGTGTCAATATACAAAGTAAACATTTTCTCGGATAAGTAAACAATAAGCATGTGCAAAACAATACTTCACAAAACGCTGTATAACATTGTGTTATTTGTCTTATCTGTGTTGCTTTCAAATACACGTTGTATGGCGTTTTCCAAAGTGATATGAAAATATTGTTCTAGTAAAAGGCCAGAATTGTTTTACCTTGTTAAACTGGCCAGATCAGGACCCAATTGTACGTAGAATGTGTACATAAATGCTATTGACAACTACGAAGGTCTTCAGAAAGATAGGATTATTGATCACTATTGTTTGTTATTTAAGCAGAACGATTTTTTCTACTTGAACCAAAATCCTCATCCATACATTTTTAAATGTTTCTATTTTTGATGATGTTGATCCACGTGCAACACCGTTAAAAGAAAAAAGGCTCTTGATATTCTGGCATAAGAAAAATAAACAGTTTCAGAGAAAAATAAACAGTTTCAGTATAATCTGAAGAACAAAACTTTAAATTACTATGCCTTATTCAATGAATTCCCTCTTTGAAAAAAAAACTAGATAGGAACCGCGGTCTTAGAGAATTTACCTATTTTCCTTAGTCATGTGAAATGCAGAAAAAGTCCGCTAAAAACCACAATAATAACAAGACCCCGCCCGACTAATCAGAGCATGTGTTTTTTTAAGAATAAATAATTGATTTTTACGTCAATAATGAGACCAACACTCCAAAACAAACCACTTTTGCCAGTCCTATCAGTGGTCTTAATAGCGAGATTTTACTGTACTGTTATAATAATGATGATGAACAGAACATGACAAAGCATATTTAGGTTCAGAAGGTCAACCATTTATAAAGTACAGTTACATTTTGATGAAGTTCACATTAATTTTATTTTCAAGATGAAAATGAGTGTGATTTTCGTTTTCAATGTCAAAATAAGATTTTTGCACATATAGGTCCATGTTGAATAAGTAATCATGTAAGTTTACGGTATAAAAACAAAGAAAAAGATATCCTTTCCGCGCTTGATCCTGTTCTAGAACCTGGTTTTAACCCCCAGTGGCATTTTGTTTTGCCACTGACCGTTCCAAGGCGGTAACCCCTCTGGTTCTCACTTTCGTTATTTGTTTGTGGCGTCCATTTTGAAACTGATTATTGTAATACCATGCTCTATTTTCCTCTCTACTTTTTGGCTGTGTGGGGAGGCTGTGTATGCTGGATGTGACCATTCCTGATATGCATATTTCATTTTTTCCATACGGACGACCATAACGTGCAGAAATTTTAAGATCCAAAAATGATTTCTTGTCGGACACCAGTAACGTACAAATACGTATGCTTTTTTCACGCTTTTAAATCCTGTAACGTAAATCTGCGTTAAAATGCCCTTTGATAAGCGTATGTATAATTTTAACTAAGGCACTGCCTCTCTCGGAATCGACGAATCAAAAGTAAAGTTTATCGTATGTTTAACAGTAAAACAAAGAAACAAGTCATCATTTGTTGTTTTACTTTTTTAATCAAAACTGGTCAAGGTTGTAAGATGCAACACTACATCTTAGTGAGTTGAATGATTCTGTGAAGTTTGGAAGAATCCTGTGAGATGTTGAATACACCAGTTTGCCTGTAAACTCTTAGTTAAACAGCACCAACATGTGATCAAAATGCAAGGCTGAATGATGGTATAAGAAATGTAGACTCATAAAAATCTGGTTAACAAGGTAGATTGTAAAACATCATTCCACAACACCTAAAATTCTGAGCTGGAATATGGTGACACCAATGACAGAGCAAGTAGCCAAGCTTGTCAAATTCTTTGAATATTCAAGCTTGAAAACAACAAACATACTTTTGGGTCTGAGGACTTAAGATAATACTATGAGTGACAGTAGAGGAATTTACTATCCAAATAGAATGAAACATTCAAATTAGTCCACGAACAGAAAAACAAATGCTGAAGGAGTCTGTTCCTATTTTCTATGGTTCCATTTAACAGCAAATTATATTCATAACAAAATTATACTGCTGGTGTTGTTCATTTACTGTTCTTCAATGAGGTCTACATTAAAACATGTTTGTATTATTTGATATCACAATCTTACAGTATAATTGTTTAGACAATTCTTTTTCTTGTCAAGTGACATAAACTTCCAAAGCAGCACCTTCTATTGCAGGAATTAGAAGTGGAAGTAATATATATGTAGACTGTATGGTCCCTCTACTGTCTAGAACAGTTAAACTGGTCTCCCCACAGCATTCCATGTGAAGTTGTTTTCCTGAAATATTAAATTCAACAGCAAATTAATTTATCTTCAAATTTTTTTTATATATCTTATTGCTTTTATAAATTTATTTGTCGACAGTCAAAATTGATTTAAAATATTTAGACACAAAAATAAAATTTGTCATATACATTGATTTTGTATGCTCTAATAATTACTTCAGGTATCCTGACTCTTGACTTACTCTATGGAGACTCTTTAAATCACATGTACAACAGTATAGTTCCACGTCAGCGGAACATTTTTGGTGTCTGATCTGGATCTAAACTGGTTGCTTCTTGGTCAGAAATAACCTCATGAATCTAAACTTAAACAGTGTAGATCCTGATCAGACTGCACAGATGAGCCTGCTGAACTGGATATACATTGGTCACTAATGTGATAAAGGGTGTATTCATTTAGTACATTTAGTACAATGTAAAAAAAATCCAACATAGTAACTTATATTCATGCACCGGTAGATTCAGTGTGATGTCTATTATACATTCATGCAGCTATAATAAATGGAAATAAAGGAAATTTATGCAAACCTTGTATCTGTTTACTATGGTAATGTTCATATTCTGTGCCATAGCTGTCTACCAATTATGCATTTAGCCTTCATAAGCTTGGTGATACACGTCTCTGAAAATAAATGTTTTATTTTAAATCTTCTCTGATAACTAGTAAGTCAGTTATACAGTTCCTTTTGTGGCTTATGAAGATGTACATAAATTGCTGTTGCAGTTAACAGTGAACAATTCATACTGTTGCCATAATTTATTTATTACATGTAGGGTCTTTTTATTAAAATCACATAAAAGAAAGATGGTAATGATGAAAAATTTCATGCCATCTTTAATTCCTACTCCAGATTAGGATAAAACCACAGTGTTATTAAATTTTAAAGACAACAAAAAGATGTGCCAGCTGATCTGAATCTACATCTATGCCATCTGATCTGGATTTACTTGGGCTGACCATGTGGTAAAAAGGTGTGTCCATGAAGTAGGTTAAGTTATTAACTGTGAAAACTGAAATAGCATTGTTTTTTATTCTAAAAAAGTGAACAAGATTATGAGATTTACCCACTAAATACCCACAGGGACCCATCATGTATGTACAACATGGTCCACAGAGAAACTTTGTGGCGTTTGATTCTGTGTCTTCCAAAAATTTGGCATGTTCAGGTGATGTTGTGTGAACATGCCAGAGATTATGGTACACCAAAGCAGGGCTGGACAAATTCCGTTTTTTTTTTTGTAACTAGTCCGGAACTAGCTGGGTAAACATTTCAGATAGTCCCACTTTTGCGCAAATAAGCAAATTCTGATTTGTCAGTATTACCAGTAAAGAAATTCAAGAGGAAGCGTTACATGGGGCTTGATAATGTTAAAACAGATCTCAAAACATGCTATTTTGTAATACACTTATTGCTATTGTAATATGATATGCATATAGTGCGAAAAGAGAATGGCATCATATCATTTTAACGTTTAATCTAGTCTGCACTAAAGATTGAGCTAGCCCACGGACAAGCAATCAGATATTTTGAGATTGTCCGATACAATTTTCAGCTTGTCCAGGGCGTCGGGCTAGTGGGTTTGTCCAGCCCTGCATAGTCATATAAGGAAGGTCAAATTCTGTGCCGTTCGAGTGTTTGTACTGTTTATTAAGTGTAAATTAAAAAAATTTACCTCTCCAGTATTCTAATTTTTCTCCTATTCCAGTTACATGCTCTTTGAACCAGATTTGTCACGCATCTTTCATGTGTATACTTCAAACTGAAATACAAATTATAAAAAAACAAATTTTATAAACGATATTATTTGCCCAATGCATGCATATACTTTCCGATGACTTAATTTATTTTCTTAGTGTCGATCATTACACTCAAACATCTGGACCCAGGCATGTATACAAAAGCTCGACACAAACTATTGGACTGTGAAAACTAAATAAAATAAATAAATTTGCAAATTTATACCAATTAATTAATGGTCAACACGGCTTCACCATGCAACACATTTGAACTTGTAACAGTTACTTGTTTGACAGAGCAATTATTCCTAAAATCTGAAATAAATACTAAGTGGTAAACACGGCTTCGCCGTGCTTCCTATTTAAATCATTCTACACTATGCCTCATTTTTTATGAAATGTAGCTCTAATAATTTTTATTTGTTGTAAATGAAGCATTATTCAGATAGCATTTGGTACACACAGCTTTACCATTCCTCAAATTTCAACTTATATTAGCAGAATAGCTGTATGCTATATATGAGAACCTTGGGTTCGAGTCCTGATCATGAATACACATCTTCAATGCCATTAGTTGGTCAGATTTCATTTGACCAGTTTTGTCCAGTCTACAATATCCAGAGTTAATTCAACGCAACACCTAATCGCTTTCCCACACCAAATTAAAGCGAAAGCAATCGATATTACTATCTAAACTGCAATGTTAAACTTACTGTTCTTGTTGATGATTGAAGCAAAAAAAATTAAAAAAAAACGTCGTAAATTTCCAATGTTTAGAATGGTGTAATTGTCACTTTGTAGATTAATTAATTAACCAAAATCGAACAACTACCGTAAAACGCATCGCTACGGTGGAGTCTACTGTTAGATCCTAACTCTGTGACAATATTAGATTTTAATCAATGTAGAAACTTATTTACCTTATTTTTTAGCGAGTTTAATCTTAATTGTTATCTAACATATGGAAGAAGAACTTCTGAAAATGTAAATCGAGAAACAAAATGACGGCTTTTCAGTTTTAAAATCCGGAAGCAAGCCTTCTGGACTATTGCAATCTGATCGTCCAATCAGAAGCCTTATTTTGCGACACGGTTTCAATGTTTCAAAAAAAGTAATATTTGCATATCTGGAATCGCCACACTAAAAAACACAGCCTCCCCACGCAGCGAAAATGAAGAGAGGAAGAGAGAGAGAGAGAGCATGTTTTATAAAAGTATGTCAATTCAAATAGGACGCCACAAACAATTTACGAAGAAGAGAGCCTTTCCGGATACCTCCTTGGAACGGTCAGTGGCAAAACAAATGGCCACTGGGGGTTTAAACCAGGTTCTAGGGTGCACCAACCTCACACTTGCCCCAAAAGGTTCTCGTATCACAAAACAAGTACAAGTTGTCTTGGTAAAATAACTCCAACCCACCCATCGGCTCAACAATGTTGCATGCAAAAGCACACAAACATATAAAACACAGGAAGCTAATAGCATTGCAAAGCCAAAGGGTAGGTACTCAATGATCTTACCGAGACCAGAGGTCTTGGAGTAAAACCAGCAAGAACACGACAACAGGGATAAAAGAAACGAATCGAGCTTCTAGGTTCTTTTAAGAAAAGATTTCCCCATAAACCTTCATAAACTCCTGCCACCGTCATGCAACCAAAGAGGTAAGCATCATGATCAACTGTAGATGGATTAATTACCAGGCCTGCAGAGCGCTGTAAAATGTCATGTTGGTAACCTTTCTTTTTAAATTTACAGATGGTTTTTACAAATAACCGAGAGAAATTAACATTACCTTTTATCTTCTTAAGTTTGTAAATTAAATCTCCATAAAACACCGGCTGTGAAATACCTTGTTGCAATAGTGATTTTAAACTGCATTTGTATTAATGAATGAGATCTGGGTATCGGCGATAAAACTTGCAAAAGAGTTTTCCTTAATTTATGATACCGATAACCTTGATTTAAAAGTTTTTTCTGTTATACACAGATTACGTTCATTGAAATAATTTACATCGTTGCAAGCTCTTGAAAAGCGAACAAGCTGTGAGATATAAACCCTGTAAGAAGTTACACGAGGAACATCGCCGTCTAAAAACGGAAAATTTACTATATTAAAATTAAATTCATCTCTTTTATCTTATATTTTAGTAGTGACGTGACCATTTTCAATAGACAGATTTAGATCAAGAAAGTGTGCTTGCTTTTCTGAAGTGTTCGCTTTATTAAGCTGTAGTTCTGTAGGATAAATCTTATTAACCAGTGATGGAAAATGGTTATTATCTATATTTAATAAATCATCAAGGTATCTTGAGGTGTTATTAAAAGCTGTAATAATATCATCTTGATGTTCGTTAGAAAGAAATAACATAACGTCTCTTTCATAACAGTATAAAAACAGATCAGCAACAAGTGGTGCACAATTAGTACCCATTGGAATGCCAATTACTTGTTTATAAATAGAGGTACCAAATCTCAAATAAATATTATCCAATAAAAATGTGAGCGCCTGGGTAAGGTCTTGACAGGTCCATGAAGTATAATTATTATAAGAACCATCTGTAAAGAATGTCCTGTGTTCATTACAAGCAATAAATGTTTTATTTTCTCTAGCAAAAGATTTTTTTCAACGAGACTGGTTAGCTTGTCCTTTATCAAATTATGAGGGGGAGAAGTATACAGAGTTGAAAAATCATAAGTAGACAAACAGAACGCCTGAAAATTATTTGATTTAAGCTTCTTCAAAACGTCATTTGAATTTTTTATAGACCAAAATAAATTTTTGCCCGTGGTTTCAAAAACTTTTTTGCAATACCTAATTACATGTTCTTTTATAGCTGTAAGACAAGATGTTAAGAGCACGGATAATTTTGTTGTAGTACAAGAACTAGAGTTTGCAATAAATCTTGCTTTGTACGGTGTTTTGTGCATTTTTAGGCAACCAATACATAGTAGGTACTTTGTCTTGTTTCGGCTCAACACTGATTATAAATTTTGTAATTTGTAGAGTGTGTGCATTAACAATAACACTCTCAAATGAAGAGGTCAGTGTAAGCATTAGTGCTATAAAACTCTTCAGTTTGAACATTAATATAATGTATACGTCACACTATAATTACATTATTAGCAGCCTTATCAGCAGGTGTTTAAACAAATCTGTTGTGAAAATCTTGAATGCCCTTTTTCAAATGACAAGTTAAAACGAGGTCGAGGCTCAGCATGTTCTCGTTTACACCATTTATTGCAAAAAGAGTTTAAAGACTCTGCAATTTCCGCGCGACAGGTATTAAAGTCGATGTCTGATGGAATTCTATATTTCGGACCTTTTGAAATTAAATTGCGTATTCTAGAGTCTTTGATAACATTTAGATCCCATGTTACGATGTGACCGGCCGGTTGATAGCAAAATTTTGAATTGGAACAGTCTCATGATATAGGTGTATTCTCAACAATCTGTAAATGAGAGGTAATTTTGTTGTTATTGAAAATTGCGTTTCTAATTGGTTTGTTGTATTTATAGCAAACGATGGGTGTTTCAGTATTCTTGAAACAATTACACTGGTCAAAAGTTCTAAGTGCACACTTTTCAATTTTGAATATCTCAAAGTAAACTTATTCTAATTGAATGGAAGTTTGACATAATGTTAATTATGATCAAACAATGATTTTTTTTAAAAAACCGTGCACATGGTTTACGTATTACGTCATCCACGTCGGCATACGCTATTTATGCGTTATCTCCGTGCGGCTATCAAAATTTATTTTTTTACAATCGTTTTTGTTTTTCACATGTTCACCGACTCCAGACAAACACGAAAAACACACCAACAAGTTGTAACCATTGAACGGTTGACGTCAGCAGACAACGACATTGCCGTCAAAATTCTTTTCACTGGCACAACTTCAAACTTGTTCTAAAAAGTCTAGACGGTTTTCGTAAATGCAAAACAAATACCATATTTTTGCATATTTAATTTCTTTAAGAAGAAAATCAAACGATATTATTTAATGCATAATTCAGGCCTAAATTATAAAGGATAGATCTAACTGTTTTTGCCCAATTTGACATATCATCATTTCTTTCGATATCGCTTAACATCATGTTATATGTTTGTTTAATAAGTTTAACACTGTCACATTTAATAATATATGCCCTATCAATGAAAAGCCCTGACTCTGTTTATATTAAATACACATAGCGGAGGTACCAAAGAGATTCGGTCAATTACGGGGCATTTTTCAATATTAAACCATTACTGTGGGGTGTGAAAAATGGTGTGTATATAAAGCACACCTTATTTCTGAGCATGTTTTTCATAAAGCAAATGACATAAGGCATGATCTTGTAAAAATAACATTTTAGTTGATGAAGTATTAGTATCAGTAGAAATTGTTTTTGCTGCTGCTGAAAAGCATAATTAGTAGTAGGAGCAGCTAAAATATCAGTAGTAATGGTAGTCATAGTAGTAGTAGTAGTTGAAGTAGTAGTAGTAGTAGTAGTAGTAGAAGTAGTAGTAGTAGTAGTAGTATTAGTAGTAGTAGTAGTAGTAGTAGTAGTAGTAGTAGTAGTAGTAGTAGTACATGTAGTAAAAGCAGTAGTAGTTGTATAAGTAGTAGTAGTTGTTGTTATAATTGTAGTTGTTGTTGCTGTTGTTATTGTCTTTTAAATAAGGAATAAAACACCCATTTTGAGCATGTGTTTCATGTAGCCAAGGATATACACATGATCTTGTAAAATATAAAAACTGAGTTGTAGTAGTAGTAGCAGTAGTAGTGGTATGGTATTAGAAGTAGTAGTTGTTGTAGTCGTTGTAGCACTTGTAAAAGCTGATGATGCTGAAGAACGAGAAGTAATAGTAGGAGCAGCAACAATAGCAGCAGTAGTAGTAGAAGTAGTAGTAGTTGTAGTTGTGGAAGTTGTTATTATTGCTGTTGTTTTTATAATTGTAGTATCTTGCTGTTGTTTTGTAGTATTGTCTTTTTAACAACCGAATCCCTATCATCAAAAAGTAACACAAGGAACTTAGCCAAATCAACACTGGTTAACTAAATAGACATCCCTGTAAAAAGAAATAATGGACTTTTTATTTTTAAACAGTAAGAGTATTAGTAGTGGTTTATGTTATTGTTGTTGCTGTTGACGTTAATCACAATATGTGCTTATTCCGTTTTAAACCCACAAATGAGGCATAAATTTGTACCGTATATATATGAATATGAATATCTTTATTAATAGGCCAATGCCAGTGAGTACACAAAAATATACATATTTACAATACGAAAGTTGGCACATCAAATGAAATGATCAGTGGTCAGTGGCGGTCATATAAATATATAAAATATCAACATTAACAACGCCTGGAAAATCATGTAAATGATATCAAATAATACAAACAAATCAAGTATATCATTTTCAATCTTAAGACTAAAATATAAAATAGTCCTATTCTTGGAGAAAAGTGACTGTAGTTTAATATAAAAATTCATTTCGCAGTTCAATTGCTTTAATCGTGTAAATTGCCAGATTCAAATTAATTGATTGGTCCTCGCAGGAGAACAGTTTAATAAATTTTGGAATGTTTGGTCTTTTGCGGAAATATTGTTTTATATATATTATTCTTAGTTCTTTTATAAAGTTCATAAGAGAGTGAGAGTTGAAATTCGTCTTCTAAACTATAACATAAAATGCATTTGCGTTCATTTCGAGGTATTGCTTGCGGTTTATCCCACCGTCTTGTTTCTATCGCTAGTCTGTGCGAAGATAATCAGTCTTGTTAACGCTGATCTACGGGGCAATTTTCTATATTAAACCATTACTGTGTTGTGTGAAAAAATGGTGTTTTTATAAAGCATCCTTATTTCTGCGCTTATTTTTCATGTAGCAAATGATATAAGACATTATCTGGTGAAAAATAACTTTGATGTAGTACAAGTAGTAATTGTAGTTATAATAGTACTACGGAAGTTTTTGTTGTTGGTGGTGGTGGTGTTGTTGAAGTAGAAGCAGAAGTAAGAGTAGGAGCAGCAACACCTAGCGAGCGAGCGTTAACGGTAACAAGCGCATTGTTAAGACAGTTAACCGAAACTCACACAACCATCCAGAGGCTGAAAAAATTCTGGCGGAAGTTGACACAGGTTAAATAGAGTAACGTCCCCTTACCATGCGTAGTGAGCCCGTTACGTCGTCATTATATAAGAATGTGATAACGAGGTAAATGTATCACAGATCAGGGTCCAAGAAATGACATGTGCATTGAAAAATGGTCGCTTTTTCATTGGAAAACTTCTTATTTATGAAGATAAAACTCAGTCCAAAAATTAAGGTTAATAAGCTTCTACATTGTTTCAAATCTAATATCATCGCAATTGTCAAAAACCGCCGTAGGCGTAGCGATTGTTGTTGTTTCATTTTAATTGTTGATGTGGGGAAAAAGCAGTAATGTTGCGTTGAATCAGCGATAAAATGTAGTGATCAGAAGGTGGACATAAGAAATCAAACCAGCCAGTTGGCAGAATTAGGGGCCATTTATTTTAACGCGAAAAAGGCATTTAACGGTACACAACGTTGTCAAAACTAGTCACAATATGTTAAATTTTATATCACCGGAAAGGTATTTTCAGTGCCAATTCATCAGTGAAAGAATAAATGAAATTGAAAAATCCAATTTTCAGCCAGCCAATAAAAAGTGTTTGACGAGCGTCGTTGACGTCACTGCAGAAAACTTGCATTGATAGCTAACTTTGAAAGTAAATATCTAAACAACTACTTTTTGCGGATTCATGCTTGGGTCATCGTCAATAAATAGCATACCAAATTTGATGAAGCAATTCGAAAATTCGTACCTTAAGATGCATTTGCTCTGCCAAACAAACAGCTGTTACAAATTTAAATTGAGACACAACAAAGCTTCTTGACCATAAATGAAATTCGGTAAATGAATAATTCTACATTTGCAAGAAAAAACCTTTAACCCTTTACTGCATTGAAACACCTTTATTGCATGAGTGAACAGAGTAGGTAGATCTAGATCAGACGACAGATCCTTGCCCTCTAATGAGGATCTACAATGCTTATCTCATTCATTAGATTATTTCCGATAAAGCATCCATGCCAGATGATCTGGATCTACATTGGTCGCACATGCTTTAAAATAAGTTTATATGGACAAAATGGTGAATAATATTTTACACTCTGAAATATTTTAAATTCTAACCATTGTATCGAAAGGAGTTTGTGATATCATACCCTTTTGAATGGCTGTTGGAACAGGCATATTGTCGACAAAAGAAATGACGACGGGCTTTTTCACAGCAGTTTTAGTGGGTAAAACATACATGCTCGTTAATCTCAAGACAAAACACTGTGCACAGTTTAAAGTTTTGTGACGCTTAAGTAGACAAGTCTAGGACCGATTTACAATGCACATTGGAAAAAATCTGAAGAAAGACTTTTATTATATCGAAGATGAGTGAAAATTATATTAGAATCATTCAGTAAAAAAACTAAAAACAGTTATTGTAAAGAATATTTGTGCATTTAGCAAAGATTATTTATGAATTTGTTTTTATTATTTGTATTTCAGTTTGATGAATTCTGTTATCTTATAAAAGAAATGTGACATATTTGGTTCAAAGAGCATGAAACATTTCCACATGACCGTTGCATTTTTGTAATTGGAGTTGTAGAAGTAGTAATAGTAGTAGTAGTAGTAGTAGTTGTTGTTGTTGTTATTGTTGTTGACTATTAGTACTAGTTGTTGTTATTGTTGTTGACGTTTCCGTGTTGTTTTGGTAAGGTACAGATAATGTAGATAATAAAGTTTTATTAACAAAGAGATCTGGTTAATTACGGGGCATTTTTCTATAAAAAAAACCTTTACTGTGGGATATTTAAAAAAATGTGGTGTGTATAAATCACCCCATAATTCTGAGCATGTTTTACATACATCAGATGACATAAGACATGATCTGGTCAAATAACTTTGTAGTAGTAGTAGTTGTTGTTGTTGTTTCTGATATAATTGTAGTTGTTGTTGTTGCTGTTGTTGTTATTGTCTTTTTAACAATGTATAAACACTCCTTTTGAGCATGTTTTTCATGTAGCAAATGACATAAGACATGATCTGGTAGAATAACTTTGTAGTTGTAACAAAACATCACAAAAGAACAGATAATAACTTATTGAGGAAGAACAGAAAGTTATGCAGTGATTGATCTTAAATTGTCTTAGCAGCAAGGAATACGTTTTATTGAATTTAGTTCAACCATTACATAGTTAAATGTCAGGACGGTAGTTCTGGAAACGAAGAAACTGTTATCATGCACTATAATGCACGAAGTTTAACACAATCTTGGAATGGGTTTTAATAGTTGAATATTGTTGCAAGTGGCTAATGGGCCGACAATTATCTTCGTACTTGTATGTAAATAAGAAGCATTATTACGGGAAAACGATGCACAGTAGTCAAGTATACATAATAAGAAACTTTCTAGTGGCTTAAACTGTTTGCATAGCCAGATTAAATAAAGTGATATTTATCATTCTGAAGTGTCTCAATAGTCTATAAACAAACATCATATGCACAGGAAGAATTACTGTAAAACAACAATCACATTTATTGAATAAACAATGTGCTTATAGCAAACAGATAAATAATATTAAATGGTAGACATTTATCTGAGAGGCAAAGTAAAACTGAATGTTAACAATATCATTTTCAAAATGTTATTGCTTTCTTTTACAGCTGAACAAATAAACTTCGCAATATTATAAGTCGTTTTCAAATTCCCTGTCATAATTTGTTTAAATTTATTTAATACTTGGCAAATTGTTAAAATAAGGCTTACAATGTTTTTATCATTAATTTCTATATTTAGGGCAGACTAAAATGAAATGGTACTCGCTTTCGTATTTGTTTCATGTTGCAATTTTACATTTTCTTTCTGATATTGGTATGTCTGCCTTTTTCAATTTCCATGTCATTCGCTGATATGTATTGTTGAGTTTAAACATCCAATACAAATCTAATCTTTTTGAATTATTTATTCGAACATACCATTGCTTTTTATAAATATCTTAAAGTCTTCGCTTAATCGGTTTTACATTTATTAGCATGTTTAACTATTGTACCAAATAAACAACATTTCTATGTTATTTCTAACAATTTTAATTTGCGTTTCCCAATTTTCACCAGTATAGGTATCACTATTTATTGCATCTTGTTCTAGAGTTTTATAAATTCTTTATACTAAACTTGTTTCGTCCGTTGGCACTTTTAACCAGTATTTATCATTAAAGTTTTTTGTGTTTTATACATTTGATTGAGGCATAATTCTCTGTAAAATACATCTGACATTTTTACCCCTAATTTTTTTCAACAAAATTTGGTGTGAATCACTTCAATATCAGTTGTCTCGTGGATTCGCCAAACATCGTAATTTTGAACATAACAGTGCATAAAAATTTTGCATTTTGTGAGGTCTGTAAGTCAATCTGGTTTAAGGTTGCAACAAGATTATGTAACGTATGGAAGCATATTTGTGCCACAACTTAACCACATAAAATAACGTGAAAATAATGGAGCATTTCGTAAAGAAAAGTTTTTTTCCGCGAAAACATCCATATTTTCACGATTAAAAAAAAAGTTATGTTAACACGAATTTATTTCTGTTAGTGCTCTAAACTGCCACAACATAAAGATAAAGTTTTCATGTAAATAATGAAGGATTTCACGAAAACACATAACTTTTCACGAACCTTAAAAATTTCACGAAAGATATTTTTGCATGAAAATAATGGAAGATTTCACGAATAACAGATAACTATTCATGAAAGCGTAACAATTTCACGAAAGATGCCAGTTATCTAAAAATTATGGAAGCATATTTGTGCCACAACTTAACCACATAAAATAACGTGAAAAGTATGGAGGTTTTCGCGAAAAAAAAGTTATCTGTTTTCGAGAAAAAAAATCTGTTTTCGTGAAATCCTCCATTATTTTCATGGATACTATATCTCTATGTTGAGGCAATTTAGAGCATTGTCAAAAATAAATCGTGTTAATTTCTTTCGTTTGTAACTTATCTGTTTTCGCGAAAAAAAACTTTTTTTGCGAAATCCTCCATTTTCTTCACGTAAATTTATATGGTTAAGTTGTGGCGCAAATATGCTTCCATAGCAACGCGAACAATGAATTATTGGCTATTTTAATTCTTGGGTTCGTTTCCACCTATTATTTTTATAAAATGTAACCCCAAGATATTTATCGTCAGGTACACTTTCAAGTTTGGTATTATTTAAATAAAAATCACAAATTGTATGTTTTCCTCTTTCAAAAATCATAACCTTCGATTTTCTTGTATTAATTTTGAGATTCCATGTATTGCAATATCTCTCTAAATCATAAAAGTTAACGTAAACTGTATTTGCTTTCAGTGTTTAACTAGCAAATAGAGCGGCATCACCTGCGAACATTAGAGTAAACATTTTAATGTCATCTGTTGTAAATATACCTTTAACATTTGAGTTTATTCATGACAAAATAACATTAAGGGAAAAAAGAATATAAGACAGGAAAATTGTATCACTTTGTTTCAATTTCTTATAGCAACTTAACATTTCAGAATTACTTATATCTTACGCACGCTTTAAAAACTTCCTAGATTGATTTGGTTGCTTTTAGAAATCAATTTTGTATTTAAATTTTCATTGATAAAGGTAAAGTTAAAGTAAAGTTTTCAAAGAAATTTCCTCTTTAACCAGACTGGTCAGTACAGTCTCAGCATGCTATCAAGTTCATTCTCTGATTTGACTTAGAAGGATCATAAAATAGAAACATTAGGCCACACTGACCTGTAAATCTGCAGATCGTCTGATAAGCACTTGCTAGTATGAAAGTTATTTCGTGTTCAATATTCTACAGCTACATCTGTTTAACTTTCTTACAGACTGCTAATTCGAAAACAAATAATATAATATATTAATAAGTCTTTTGTGAACAATGATAAAATGTGCAGCTTTTGACTGTCAACTTTTTGTACAGTGGTTCTTGAGCTTAAAGCAAATGGTGCTCTTTTTTTATTTCTTTTGAATTTCAATTATGTAATATTTAAGAAAGAAGTGATTAGTGAATTTGAAACTGATTTGTATATTCAAGTTATAATTTAAAACACATACTGAACGATATGACTATTCCTAATATTACTTTTATCTTGATTAACACGATTACAATGATATTCTAAAGAATGCACAACAAATTATCACATACCGTTCCAATGGATTAAACTCAATACGAATGTTATCAAATGTTATTGTACGGTGTTCATGTATCACAATCATTATTTTAGAATCGGTGTTTTTCCCAAATATGTTTCAATAATATAGATGGGTATTCTGATATATGAAAAGTGTTCATTTCGACAAGTATGCTCACTCAGAAAAGGCATTGATGATACCCAGATACCCACACACCCTAAATTATCTATCTAGTTCTCTTCTACTATACATATCCTTTGAAGCAAAGCCAATTTGAGCAAGATATGGCCATAAATAATTATTTTAGGAGTCAAACTGTTGGATGAAACAAGTCAAAAACTTGAAAAGTGTTCATTTTGACAATAATGCATCACACAGAAAAGCCCATAATGATACCCAGATACCCAGAAACCCTATATTATCTATCTAGTTCTCTTCTACTATACATATCCTTTAAAACAAAGCCTATTTGAGCAAGATATGGCCATAAATAATTATTTTTGGGGTCAAACTGTTGGATGAAACAAGTCAAAAACTTGAAAAGTGTTCATTTTGACAAGTATGCATCACATAGAAAAGCCCATAATGATACCCAGACACCCGGAACCCCTAAATTATCTATCTAGTTATCTTCTACTATATATATCCTTTAAAACAAAGTCTATTTCAGCAAGATATCACCATAAATAATAATTTTAAGGGTCAAACTGTTGGATGAAAAAAGTCGACAAAATGAAAAGTGTTCATTTGGGCATGTGTGCATCACACATAAAAGCCCATAATGATATCCAGATACCCTATACTCCCTAAATAATCTATCTAGTTGTCTTCTACTATACATATCCTTTAAAACAAAGCCTATTTGAGCAAGATATCACCATAAATAATGATTTTAAGGGTAAAACTGTTGGATGAAAAACGTCGACAAATTGAAAAGTGTTCATTTGGGCATGTGTGCATCACACATAAAAGCCCATGGTGATATCCAGATACCCAGAACCCCTAAATTATCTATCTAGTTGTCTTTTCCTATACATATCCTTTAAAACAAAGCCTATTTGAGCAAGATATGGCCATAAAAATTATTTAAGGGGTCAAACTGTTGGATGAAACAAGTCGAAAACTTGAAAAGTGTTCATTTTCACAAGTATGCATCACACAGAAAAGCCGATAATGATACCCAGATACTCAGAAACCCTAAATTATCTATCTAGTTGTCTTCTACTATACTTTTCCTTTGAAGCAAAGTTGATTTGAGCAAGATATGGCCATAAATAATTATTTTAGGGGTCAAACTGTTGGATGAAACAAGTCAAAAACTTGAAAAGTGTTCATTTTGACAATAATGCATCACACAGAAAAGCCCATAATGATACCCAGATAACCAGAAACCCTAAATTATCTATATAGTTGTCTTCTACTATACATATCCTTTACAACAAAGCCTATTTGAGCAAGATATGACCATAAATAGTTATTTTAGGGGTTAAACTATTGGATGAAACAAGTCGAAAACTTTAAAAGTGTTCATTTTGACAAGTATGCATCACACAGAAAAGCCCATAATGATACCCAGACACCCAGAACCCCTAAATTTTCTATCTAGTTGTCTTCTACCATATATATCCTTTAAAACAAAGTCTATTTCAGCAAGATATTACCATAAATAATGATTTTAAGGGTCAAACTGTTGGATGAAAAAAGTCGACAAATTGAAAAGTGTTCATTTGGGTATGTGTGCACCACACATAAAAGCCCATAATGATATCTAGATACCCAGAACCCCTAAATTGTCTATCTAGTTGTCTTCTTCTATACATATCCTTTAAAACAAAGCCTATTTGAGCAAGATATGACCATAAATAATTATTTTAGGGGTCAAACTGTTGGATGAAACAAGTCGAAAACTTAAAAAGTGTTTATTTTGACAAGTATGCATCACACAGAAAAGCCCATAATGATACCCAGATACCCAGAACCCCTAAATTATCTATCTAGTTGTCTTTTACTATACATATCCTTTACAACAAAGACTATTTCAGCAAGATATGACCATAAATTATGAATTTAGGGGTTAAACTGTTGGTTGAAACAAGTCGACAAATTGAAAAGTGTTCATTTTGATAAGTATGCATCACACAGAAAAGCCCATAATGATACCCAGACACCCAGAACCCCTAAATTATCTATCTAGTTATCTTCTACTATACATATCCTTTAAAACAAAGCCTATTTGAGCAAGATATCATCATGAATAATGATTTCAGGGGTCAAACTGTTGGATGAAACAGGTCGAAAACTTGAAAACTGTTCATTTAGACAAGTATGCATCACACAGAAAAGCCCATTTTGATACCCAGATACCCCAAAACCCTAAATTATCTATCTAGTTGTCTTCTACTATACATATCCTTTAAAACAAAGCCTATTTCAGCAAGATATGACCATAAATAATGAATTCAAGAGTCAAACTGTTGGTTGAAACAAGTCGACAAATTTAAAAGTGTTCATTTTGACAAATATGCATCACACAGAAAAGCCCATGATGATATCCAGACACCCAGAATCCCTGAACTATCTATCCAGTTGTCTTCTACTATACATATCCTATAAAACAAAGCCTATTATAGTAAGATATGACCATAATTAACCTGTTGTTCAAATTAAGTCGAAAACTTGAAAAGTGTTCATTTCGACAAGTATGAATCACACAGAAAAGCCCATGGTGATAACAATTATATATGTAGTTGTCTTCTACTATACATATCCTTTAATCGAAGCCTATATGAGCAAGATATCACCATACATAATGATTTTAGGACTGAAAATGTTTGAGAGAAATGATAGAAAACGTTGTTTTTTTTCATTTTCTGCATTTTTCTTTATAAATTAAAAATAATATTACGGGCTTATTTATGCATATTTTTCATTCCGGTTTTCTTTCCCGTCCAGTTAAATATAATATCTAAGGAACACATTTTACAGATATTAAACTCGTATCTGTGCTAGAAAAAAAAAGGCATTTGTTCAAATCTTCCCACCCATCTTTTTATGTGGTGAAATTTTAGCCCGGCACAAACTTAATACATAAAAATGAACAATAAAAGGCATGCAAAATATACTTTTTATACATGGTTCTGTTTGCTATGATGTTACCTACACAATGAATATCATTTTATAGATATATAATCACATTAGAAGCAATGAGAAGATGAAAACGTGATGCTGGCGGTGAAATTACCGCGAATTTCATTTTTCGCTTTTTTAATTAACATTTCTAAATGTTATAACGGACTCATTTTTTCACTTGTTTTTTTCATCGGTTTTTTATTTTTAATATGTTAGTACATGAATATTATTTACTTACAAATGAAATTTAATCTCTGAAAGTACTGATATCCAATTAAAGCAGCTCACCCTCATTTTGTGAGAAGAAAAACGCGCATTACACAAATTAAATATTATTTGCGAGCTTGTTATATGCAATAATATTATGTTTTATACATCATTATTTCGTGTATCTTTGAAAATAAGTCAAAATAAAGTGATTATATTAAAACAGGGGCGTAGCCGGCATCGGAAACCTAATGTCGCTGATTTTGCTTTCTTATATTAGAAATTCATATTCTTTTAAATTTCTGTTACTGGTTCATCATATAATCGCAGTCAGTGAACAGTTACTACAATTCTAATGTTTCACATAAACTGAATGATAAAGTGAAATTTAAAAGACCAAGGTAACTGAAGGCAGATTTAACTGTTGATATTATTGCATCATTTGAAAGCTTACATCTTTATCTTCAACATTTCAATATTAAAATATTTTTGTGAGTGTAGTCATATTATTTAACTAACCATTTAGATAAACATAAAATGACCTTAACCTCTTACATGTACATTGCAGAGAAAGAAATGCACAATTTAAAGTACATTTCTAATAAGTTTTCATTGCATTCCTTATATTTAACTGTATTCTTAAACTTGGAATGAAGACGAATACATTGCGCTCCTGTTTCTCAGCTGAACTTTTAGACCTGGTGAGGTCTGCTCATATTCATACATGATTTTAGTATGGTGTGATATGTGCACGTTAACATTTGCATTTAGAATAAAAAAGATCTCATTAAAAGTATACACACATCATTTATAATTTTAATATATATTCATACGGACAGTTCAATTGAAACTCAAATGGCCCAACTTTCAATCCCAAAATTTGTCTCTGCGGAAGTTACATATACACCAAATTTCTTTTAAGAATCTCGTGCTAACTTTACTTGCTGAGCGGAAATGAATGAGGTTTAAATATCAGTGACATTGACCTTGAACCCACAAACCCGAAGTCAAACTCGACCAGAAACGTGTTTAGTAAATGTATTTCATGAGTTTTCGTCCGTAAACCATATTTCAATTTTTTATTCACATTGACCTTGACATTAATCCCACCAGCTCCAAAGTCAAACTTGACCTGTATCTTGTGACGTTACTCCTGTATACCAAATATTGTTAAAATCTTTCCAGCCTTTCAGGAGTTATCTTCCACAATCTTTTTTTTTGTTAGTAACAGCGACCTTGACATTGACCCAACCAGCTCCAAATCGAACTTGGCCTGTATCTTATGACATTGATACATGTGTACCGAAATCTGTCAAGCCTTTCATGAGTTGACAGACCGACCGACAGATCGACTGACCTACCGAAAAGCTCACTCCTATATACTCCTCAAACTTCGTTAGTGGGGGTATAAATAGTTTCGTTTCCTCTAAAATATATTATAAGAGAAATTTTAAAATATATATTGCAAATTTTTCCCTTTTTAGATGGTAATGTCCCACATGCAAACATCATCAAATATAGGATATTGTTCCGTCACCATCAGGGAGTTATTTTTACATCTAGTTCCCAATGAACGCAACAGAAAACTATTTTAAGCAGGGGCATTTGTTCGAATAACTGACATAAAATTCTTTATACGTTTTATCACCCTATTCCAAATTTTAATGATAAAATAATTATTTTGATTAAAAACACTTCCGTAACAAAATATTCTAAACCAGTGTCCTCTGGAGAATTGATTAAAACAGATCGGTTAAAGCATAAAACGAATTTTTTACCTTATAAATAACTTATATTTTAATGATGGTTTTCAATATCAATAATCCCGTGGTGTAACGATTATTTTAATTGTTTATTTTTCAAAGTAATACAAAGCGTATACACCGTATTACGCATCATAAATTACATTAATTTTAAAGAATCGTGACAAGAGGATGAATTTTCGTCCGTTCACCTATTTTATTTGGATTTCGTGCCAACAATATCTCCACAAGATTTCATGAAAATATACAACTTATGGTATCCAAGACAACATATCGAGTCCAATTTGAATTGGTTCTTGTCTTTTTTTACCGAAACGAACGTTTCGTTAAGTCCCTTTTAAATGTTCATTTCCAATATATGACAACAGTGTACCAGTATCATATGGTTATAACCAAAATCTAGCGAAAAACGACAGCTGGAAACCCCGTTGACAGATTAAGGTCAGCACTAGAAAAATGATTTCTACACGAATAGTCCAGCTATAAATTTAACAAAACTAAACTTTGAATCTTGAGATTCCGAAATGTATACCCCATTGATAAGCATTAAGATTTTTTTTCAAAATCGTGTGTTAAAATATTAACTTTGATAAAAAAAACACTATTCACCTACTGTTTTCTCGTTGACTTTCGACTACAATGGAATCTCGGATGTACATCATATTATTTAAGACGGAGCCCACTTTGAAATACATATGTCGTGTATGTATGTCTATCCCATGTGCTTCGAAAGAACATATAAAGGGTGCAGATTACCATGATAAACGTGACAAGCACCGTATGACATAAGTTATGTATCTAAAGGAGATTGTTTTATTAGTTTCAAACATTCAGATGATATTACAACAGCCTTTAATTATAACTCTTGGTAACTTGGCCATTCTCTAAAAAATATAATAACCATTTTCCATTTTGGTAACACAATATAAACCAATTATTTCTTCCTTAAAATAGCAATTACTTCAGAAAAGCAAAAAATCTTAATGGACATTAGTCTTTATACTTATAACAAACATGCTCTCTTTTCCACTCTTCTTTTTCGCTGCGTGGGGAGGCTGTGCTTTGTGAATGTGTCGATTCATCATATATGCATATTTCACCGATTTCAACCACGAAAGACAGTGGATATGTTAACCATGTATACGGGTCATATAGTGCAAAGGCTCTATATCAAACTATTCTATTAGCGTCATATTTTGTTGAGTGAGCTTTTTAAAACACAGCTCAGAATGCAAATTGATAAACAAATCGCCAATGTATTACAGATCTTAAATGATATTAGCCCTAATGGGAAGCGATCCAGTACGGCGACGACGCCTTACCAGCAAGTTCAATAGAGCTACCGATCGGTAGCCAGAACAAACCCAAAAAAGGTTGATCGGATTACTCTGATAAACGTAATATTCACTGAAATAAATCTTTAAGAGATTCATGAGTGTTTTGATGATTGTGAAAAATCATATTGATGACCAGCAAGATATAAAATTTCCTTATTGTGATAACACTATAACCTGGTTTAAACCCAGTGGCAAATTATTGTGCCCTGACATTTCCAAGGCGGTGACCCCAATGGTTCTTTTTATCGTTAATTGTTTGTAGTGTCCAAATTGATTCTCTGATTCTCTGTTGTTTTCTGGTTGTGGCAATGATATGCATATTTCATTTAAATGCATTAACGAATTTAGTATTAAATTATAGAACTTTTCAATCAAAATGCCAAACAATATAAATGCCGACCTTTCACAACGAAAGCCAAAGGTATCATTTTATAGAAATTATCTTACTAATATATCATTCAAGTTTTAGGGCTGGTGACGTTGTGTAATTTCCATATGAAGGATTAATGAACTGACTAATGTACCAAACCCCTTCAATACGCCATTCTAATTACCACCCATGGGATATAGATATTATTTCAAAATAACATGAACCGGGTTCCAGCGTGAATTACAGGGAATAAATGGTATCGCGTAAACTCGATGAATAATTTATCGTGAAAACGATGACTGAGTTTAAGTATATAAGCAAGAGCAATTTAGATTATATTCAAACTATGCGGCAAATAAAGGAAATATAATTAAAATAAGAGAAGAGTGGAATTTAACAATGTCCTTTTATATACTCTCTTTTATAATTTTGGCAATAGCTGAGAAGCAGACGTGTTTGAGTGAAATGACATATCCTGTTTCTACTCCATATAATGGAATAAAATCATCTGTTGTTCAAACGACGACTTTATCACGCAGACTTCCACCCACTGTTCCAACACCATTTGAACCACCTAAAACATCCAGTAATCCAGGTTTTAGTTTCGATCCTGAGTTATACAGGATCAACAGTGGCTTCTGCATAGCAAAGAGAAGCTGTGAAACATTCAACCTGTATCATGAAGAACGGAGTTGCTATTGTGACGAGATGTGTGGTCTCTACGGGGACTGCTGCTGGGATTACACTCCTGAAAACCGCCGGTTGTTGACACCAAGTCAGTTTTCCTGCGTGTCAGGTTTCACAGACGGAGGGACAGATTATTACATGGTTACTGCATGTTCTCCTAATTGGACAAATAATATAACACAGCAATTATGTGAGTCTGTGAATGACGAAATTATATCAACCTTACCAGTTTCCGACTCAAATGATTATTTTGTTACCTACAAAAATATGTATTGCGCTCAGTGTAATTTTGTGTATAATGTCGTTCTAGTATCGTCCAGACATGTTTACCAGATGCGCAAGGTGAAGTAAAATCAAAATGTGCAAATGGTGCTTTTTCTGCGACATTTGATATAGAAGATAATATTTACCGAAATGAACACTGCGCAACGTGCAATGGAGTAAATTTCATGTTCTGCAAACCCCCAAGTTCTATTTTCAACAACCAAAGAACCACCAGTCGTCCGGTGTACAGTTATCGCTTCCTTGTGGACTTTAACGCGGCCAAAGTCGAAAACGAAATAATATGTGGGGATAGTGAATACTTCGATAGTTTTACGCAAGTATGTCGCCGGATTTACTGCGCTCCTCCAGCTGTAGCTATCAAAGGATTTTGTACCCTTGATACGATGTCTTCTACTGCCGCCTATAAAAATGACACCGAAGAATTCAGTACAAACTGTTCGCTAGTCAAACTTGATCCTTCAGAATACCAGCTAAGAAATGACTCTGAAATATTTATATATTCACAACAAAAAGTGTACGGTTCACAGGATTTTAAGATAATAGGCACAGATATTTTCATTTGTCTTCAAAAGATTAAATTATTTAAAGAGTGCAGTACTGCACGAAATTTCATATTTGATTACACAGCAGACGAAAGCTACCTGTCGCTCATCGGTATGGTTATTTCAATTATATCTTTATCACATACGCTCATTATTTATCTGTCGATTCCGAAGTTGTTAAACGTCCCTGGCAAAAATCTTCTTTGCTTGGTTGTTTCCCTTCTTCTCGCTCAAATTCTGTTTCTTGTGTCTGCGCGGGTAGAAAGCATTCACTGGCTTTGTAAACTTGTTGGTATTTTATTACACTATCTGTTTATGGCTGTATTTTGCTGGATGAACATAATCGCTTTCGACTTTGCAATGACTTTCTCAAATCAGTATGTCGTTTCTTCCTTAAATCAGAATTCAACTTCCAAAAGATTCAAATCGTACAGTTTGTATGCCTGGATGGTTCCAGCAGTGATTGTTGCTGTTGCTGTAATTATAGATGTATCTCGCATGGAAGAAGACATGAACAAGGTGATACCAGATTACGGTAACGGTATTTGTTGGATAACATCAAACATTGCTCTTATCATTTTCTTTGCGGGTCCTCTGGCATTATTTAAACTCTTTGACATTATTGCTTTTATAGTTACAGTTTGGTTTATAACTAAAGCAAAACGACAAGGTGCAAGAGCATCCAAAAGGAAAGACACCTGCTCGTTTCTCATACACTTGAAACTGTCACTGATTCTTGGTCTGACGTGGGTCTTTGCCTTCGTAGCAAACATCGCAAACGATAAACTGTTTGGTATCTGTTTATAATATTCAATTCCCTCCAAGGTCTCTTTATAGCGGTTTGTTTTACATTTACAAAAAGGGTCTGGAAGCTGTTGAAAGAAAAATGGAATGACAGGAAATAACTGACATCTCGCTCTCTCTATGATATAATGCCCACATCTATAATACAGACAAACGTTTATTGCAATTAGTAGGGGTAATAATTGACTGCATTATTTTCTGTTAAAAAAAGCAATATATGCATATCAGGAATCGCCACACTCAAAAAACTCAGCCTCCCCACGCAGCGAAAAAGAAGAGAGGAAGAGAGAGCGCATGTTTTATATAAGTATGTCAATTCATTTTTTTCGTTAATAAACTATCATTTACTGTGTTTTATGATGGAGCAATAAATGAAAACTGCAATACTTGAGAAAATTACTGGAATGGACACAATTCTGGCATCTCTGATACTTCTAAAGATTGTCGGCTTTAATAACTGTAACCATAATAGCGTCCATTGTCTACTTTTCTTTCAAAACTAAACTCCCAAACTATTGAATAACCAAGCGATGAGCCTTGTATAATATTACTTTTAAGTGGATTTTTTACCTGTATTGTGCTTATGTCCAGTAAAACTGTTGCTGTAGTTTTGTTGTTCTTGTTATCACTTCTTTTAGATCGAGATAACACAAAAGCAGAGCACAGAATCTCTAAAAAGAGTGTGTGTCCAATTGTCTTATTCAAAACAGTCTAATTTGATTAAATGTAGAAATTCGATGTCGATCTGTTTAGTGGAACATAGGTTGTGTTTGTTTTGTATAAGGCGATTGAACACATAATCGTTTATGCTATCTGGCATAAATCTTGCACATACAATAATTATTCAAAGATTTGTTTAATATTTATCAACTAGAATTATCAGAATTCTTTCTGAT
>JAZAYU010001484.1:0-43059 GCA_038501625.1 Corbicula japonica | reverse complement strand
TTTACATACTTTGCCCGCTGTTTGTTGGTTTCTACTCGTGTATTGATACATTTGCAATATTCTCCATACTGGGCAACGGTGTTGGCACATTTCAGACAGTATGCTTGTACCAAAGCCGCTTTACGTCTTGTGTTATTTAGACTTTCTTTTTCTTTCTCATATGAATGTTCTGTAAAAAATACAAGTAACTACTAGACAGTATATGCACTTTCAACTTCTCAATAAACAATGACTGGACAATGCTGTCAGAACATTTTGGAAAGTTACCGACTCCATCAGTTAAGAACAAACCTGTTAACTTATAATATACAATTATTGCATTTCAGTGAGGTCAATTTATATGGAATATTATACAAGTATGCAATCTGTAGGTTTGTATTTGTCGAGTTGGGTATGTAAACAATATCACGCGAGACCTAAGGCCGAGCGTGATGTTGTTTACTTACATAACAAGCAATAATCAGGGTTTCCCCCAGGCCTTTTTAGCTAGTCGCATGCGACAAGCCATAATTTCAGGACCCAATTTGCGACATGCCATAATTTGTCCGACATGCCTTATCTCCCGCTGCGACTTGTGTACCTGTTGATTGCATTATCAGTATAAAAACTCTATTCTTAATAAACAAGAGACAGCTGATCGCGCCGATCATTGACAGCGTCATCAGCTTTGTGAGTTAACCAATCAGTTACAAGAACTGATGGATAACGCATGTCGGCTCTGCCCACATGTTGGCGACAGTTGATTATGAAAGCATGTCATAAAAATCGTAGCCGAATCACTATTCATCCGCGTTGTCAGTAATCAGAACAAAACTCTATAAAAATGACTTACTTCTGCCATCTGACCATTTCGAGCAAAGAAGGAAGGAACTAAAGCATCCCCTTTTTATAATATCCACGGAAAATATAACTTTCTGACATCTTGATTATTCCTATGATAGCCAATTAATGAAATTCAATAACAGCAACAAAGCCATTTTCATTTCGATTAAATTGAAAACAAACTAACATAGACGCTGACGTCGTTTTCAGAACATCATCGGTTTGATCTTAAAACATCCCCAGAACATGACGGAAGCACTTAAAACACATTTTCAATCCAAAATATGCTGTAACATCCAGCAAATATTCAATATTGTCATATGTCGCAGTGAAAGTTTACACAAATGACGTCGTACAGTAGATCGACTTCAGAAGCCGTTTACAGTTATAATTTTTCTTTCTAGACATAGCGCAGTTAAAATGATCGATTTTATTACATGTTTTGCAAACGGGACAATGGTACGATATTTTTTTGTAAGGCTTGTGTGTGAGCGAAAGATTGGCGCATCAAGTTTGTGTAAATTATACAAGTTTTTTTAATAAAAAAAGCCCGTTATTATTCGCGTTCCTATTACTGTATTCTTTAATTGAGAAGGCATGGCGCATCATTTCTTTTTCGCATGGGTATGTATAATTAGTAAATTATATGAGTTTTAAATGCAATCAAAAAGGCAAATGTGTTATTTGCGGTCCGTTTGTTCTGTATAATACACTTACGGAAAAAGAGCGTGTTTCGTGCAAGTTTTGCCGATCTTGAAAAAAGGAGGTAATAAAAAGTGCAACTGCGTAGTCTCCACCATCAAAATATGTTTTATTGAAAAAAAAAAGCTTTTTGTTTTCCTGAAACATCTTTATATAATTACAAATAAGCACATTATGTTGTATTTTCCATTTATTTTAGTTTTTGTGTTCATAAATATTTCTAATTGATATTAGATCTAATTAAATGATGGGATCTGAGGAATTTCAGCCGTTGTTATTTAATTAGGATTTGTGTTTCAGTTTTAAAAAGCATCTATAGGATTTTTTGGTGTAAAAATTTAATTTACAACTTTTGAATCTTTGTTATATAACATACATGATATTCCCCTTGAGAATTGCAACTTAAACCGAAGGCAGAGCCAGAAACGTATTAGTTTCGCATTTCCAAGCACCTGCCTCACACTGAAAGTGTCAAGGTCAAAAAGAGCATGTCAGGCAATTTTAGGGATACGACCTACACATGTGAAATGAATTAACACATATTTCGTAGTGTCCATAAACCGAATACATGATGTTGATTTTAATGTTTGATTTTGAATTAAAATGTATTAAATATTTTTAAAGGGAAATCATATCAATTTTCAGAATGAAACAACAAAAACGTGTATAAAAATAAAATTAACGTATAACAAAGATATATTTCAAAATACCTTTATAATTATAAAGATACGAAATACACTACGTCTTGGAAATAACCAAAATCTAACATCAAATTCACTATCGCAAAAGTAAAACGGAAATTGGAATGTCATAAAGCATAATGAGTGAACTGGCGGATAATCCCTTCCATAGTTGTCTGTTTGTCCAGATTCCGGTTGACGTTGCGAGATTTCTTGTTCAGTGTTATTTTGTTGCCATTTCTTGCAAAGGTCTACAATGGACGAACAGCCTTTTGAATCCTGTTTACGAATTTTTTTTGCGAAGTATTTGCTATTATGAGGCCATACTCAGCAACGTATTAGTGTTAATAACGCGAAAACAAATGATTTCTTTTACTCCAAATCGCCTATTAACTCCGATCAATTTTTTTCGGTTAAAACTTTTTTGAACGAAACGGAATGTCCATTTTCTCGGCACAGACCGGTATCTTGACGTTCTGTTCTCCATACAGACACATAATTATACCATATGCACTGAATTTTACACCTGGTTGTGACGTCACATGCATAGTGCGAGATAAAGCAGTCAGTTGTTGTTTAAAACGTAAAGCGAAAGTTAACACTGCAGTCTTCGCGAAAGGGATGAAAAACTGCCAGTCATCCGGTCTGGTGAAAAAAATTTCTGCCAGACCGAAAAATAATTTGCCAGACCGAAACAAAAACAATTATATTCTTCGTAAAACTATCTTATTTCACTGTATTTATGCTACACATACATTGGAGCCAATCAAATACTTGAAAAAGCTCTATTTTCACTTTTACCCCCACATTTGTTACAAAACAACAATTCAGATTATTAAATCTATTTTATTCTTGAAAAAACGACAAAAATAAATATGGCAAGGTCTTCCTGTCAATCTGTGCCAGATGATATATATTTGCCTTGGCACTCCCACTTATGTCCACTGAAACTTGTCTAGCAGTCTGCATCTGTTGCTGGAACTTGGCATCTCCAACACCCTTCTTGTGGTCTAAAAATATTTTCAAAAAAGTTCTGAATATATTGGAGGCCTTACTTTTCAGACACAGTATACTACATTGATTCTGTTATGGAACAATAATACACAAATGAAAATTCAGACTGCCATTAAGTAAATAAATATAGATATAAGTAAATAATAATATAGATGTAAGTAAATAATCACGCAATTTCAAAAACAATCGAAATTCTTTTTGTTTTGTATATTGCAGTGTTGCGTAATTAACACACCGTGAAATCTACGGGTACATCAGGGAGTACGTTCTATGCTGGACAAATGTTTTAAAACAACTTTTTATATAATTTTATATTTTAAATAAAAAGAAATAAAATAATGTACAAACAAACGAAGATCGCCATCATCAATTTCCAAAGGTGTCGGTACTTTGAACTGATCGACGATCTTTTGGTCGGTCAAAATCGGCGATGTTAGTTCGTCGTCGTCCATTGTTATACAGCTTGATATGTCGGTGAGCAGGTAATGTCAAAACAACAATTTTTTTGAAACTGTTTTGACGTTTCCTGCTCAGTGTCTATTATGGTTTGCAGCTTTCTTTAATTGTCGCTCATTTGCGGTTTGTCTCGTGAACGAAATTCTGTCAGTACTGTATCAGCTTGGTGTTTTTCGCACCAATTAGCTATTGTTCGTTACAAAGGGGGTTTCATGTCAAATCAAAAGCTTTTTTTGTATAAAAAAATTTTCATTTATTTTCATATGTTTGATGTTGTATCTGTTGATGAACTTGTAATTGCGTCCTAAATGACTGCATAGAAAATGTAATAAACAATCTTCGCCGGTAATGACGTAATTTACAACACGAAAAAAGCGTGCGTTTCGTGAATTTGTCACCAAAGTTGATTTGATCATTCGGTCTTTTTTACCACCCATGAAGAATGTCAAACATACACATTGTAAATGTACAAAAAATTAGGATCCACGGACCGAGCGCGATATATTGGATATTGCGATATATTGGAGCTGCAGTGTAATTATAACGGAAATATTGTTTGCACCAAGATTTTTCGTATCCAAAATGCTGAAAAAAAATGCCGGTCGGCCGGACCGATGACTTCACAAAACTGCCGGACCGTAGCAAATTTTGCCGGACATGACCGGCGGTCCGGTCCCTTTCGCAAAGACTGCACTGTTTCTTATGTTTTGAAAATTATCTGTGGATGCAACTGGGAAAAATGGAAGAAATTTCGGATTGGGAAAGGGTCCGTTTGCTTTGGGAAAGGGTCCGTTTTCCGGACCCTCAGAAAGGCTAGGAAAACCCCTGAATGTTTACATTTTTAAGCGCCATGATCGATTATGACAGATAAAGAATTATTTAACTTTCAAATATTTCACTGGAAGCATAAAAACAATAATAGCAAAATTTGGACAAGACCCAAAGATGCTGGAAGTGTTTACGTGGTATTCGATATGTAACGACTAGGATTTGAAAGTTTTTCATTCTTATACCACAGCAAAGAGCTTTGTTTACATTAAATCATAGGGTCAGGCTTTCAACAGAAAATAGGAAGGATTGTTGCAAATGGATATTTAAATTGGGATAGTTGAACGGTATGTACACTTCTTCGCTCCTAAAAAGTTGTCTTTTGTTTTTTCTATTTATATCCGCAATGAATCTATTAATTTAACTTTCTTTCACATTTTTTGACGATTTCATATTATAATTATTTGTAAAGGCCATAAAATCATTGATTATTTTTTAAAGAAAGAGTGTCATTGGAGTCCACAAATCTAAATTTGTGAAAATATCACGGTTTGAAATTGGCCATTTGAAACCTAGAAACTACCAGAAGCTGCAAAAATACAGAATCGGAAAATTGGACAATGTCCAATAAGGAATTATTAATCTGACGAGTTGTATCAATTTTGCGGATTAACGATGCACTATGCTAAAATCAGTAATGGGTAAATAATAAAGAGATTTATCAACCAGATGAAGCAATATTGATCAAGGGCAAAGCCTGTGATCACATGATATGAGATAAATTTCTGTATTAACTCGTGGGCAGAGTCTAAATCAAATATTGACCTGGGCGATATATTTCACATGAGAATTTAACCATTTTAATTGTCACTGTTTTTTCCTAATACTTCTGACAAAATCATTTAAAGCTATCTGCTGTCAATGTGCTGGAAACAAGTTAAGTCTTCTTGTGTAAAGATTTTCTATTACTTTTTAATTTTACGTAATTTACTTCAGTTTGTTTGATTTGCTTTGTCCGACATTGCTACTGGATTTTTTCAAGGGCACACATTATAGGCAATCTAAATAATCCTCTGATCCAGGGTTTACAACTAAAAAAGTCAACAATAATGCTCACCTGTATCGGAAATTTCTGAAGTAAGTCTTTCAATTTCATGTTCAAGATGGCCGATATCCCTCAGAGTGGCAGTGATCTCCCCTGACAGAGCTGCTCTTCTGTCCTGTAAGTCACTTTTAGTCTGATCAAACTGATTTTCTCCCTCTCCATACTTCACCTTGTGCTTGTGACAAATTGTCTTACGTTTGCTTAATTCAGTTAAGGATACAAATCATTCAAACACTGGATTCAATCATTGCTCAACATAAACATGAATATTAACTTTTTAAGATGCTATTAACTGAGAGTAACAGAGTGGCTGACAAAATGTGCTGCTGACAGTCTTGATGGAATCACTTCTATCCACAAACAATTTTAAAATGTTTCATTTGTTCAGAGGATGAATATGAAAACAACAAAAAGCCTGACTAATGTTATATTTGGGTAGTAAGAGTATCTCACCAGGGCACCAGACAACTTTTGGGGACAAGTACCCATACGCTTTCGGAGGGGGAATTTCATGCCGTTTAAAGACAGAAAGGGGAATTTTAAGTCATATATATTCATTTTTTGACTTTGAAGTGTCACACTTACTCATAACACTGTTTTCCATCACTGATTATAATAGCTAGTGTATTTTGTGACTTAAGACTCACAAATAAATTAATTTATCAATTACATGCATTTTAGGGAGTCCATTTCAATTTTATTTTAGATTTTGGAGGATTTTTTTCTGAGATAGGGGAAAAAACATACTATTTTAGAGGGGAATGGGGCCCCAAAAAAATTGCTAAATAAGTGCTCACTTGACAACTGTATGCCATGCAAAAATACCTTACACTGCAACTCTGTGAGTGTAGTGTCTGCAAAAATTCAAGTTCCTTACAACTGAAAATATTTGTCTTTATGCATGCATTTTTTAAGTTCATATTTATAAGTTTGCCCAACAAAAAATAAGGCCTGAGTTCATCAATAATGAGACTCAATGGTGTTTTATCAGTCATTCTAGCAACTTAACTTTTCAAATATAAATCATAAGTTTTAAATCAATAGTTCAAGTTCACATATTAACAGTTTGATCTGAGTTAACAACATGAGTTTTTGCAGTATATAAAATTAAATGCATAACATTCCAATCACAATTCTATATAATTTCCATTTTCACATTTTTTTAAATAAAATCGTTACCCTCAGAACTCCTAAGTAATAATCAACAGCTTAACCCTTTCTTCAATATACCCGGTACATGTCTTTATGGCATGGGCGAACAGTGTAGATCCAGATCAGCTGGAACATCCATGCCCTCTGATCTGGATCTGCACTGTTCCTTTATGATTTGTTATATCTGACCAAAATGCGACCAGTGCAGATCCTGATCAGACGGCACTGGTCGCACATGCGTAAAAATGTGTATATATGGAGGAAAGTGTTTATCAACTTCTGGTTTGAATTTCTAATGAATTCAGGGGTCTGAGGGTGTTTTTATAAAAAAAGTATCAATTGGATAAAGAGCCTACTGTGCTAAAAATGGCATGAAAAGGGTGTACTCTAAGATAATTTTTAAGCACTAGAACCATGTTTTGAATAAATATTGTTTAAAATGCATTATTGCTTTGCTAAACTAAATAAACCAAAACAACACGTTAAAAGCTTGAAGAGGAAATGTTCATTTTCAAGATTTATCTCATAGCCTCTTGTACTTTGCCCCATATATCCCTTTAACATCACAAAACCAAAGCTTAAAATACAGGGGAACAGCAGTTTCCTTTTCTCAACCAGTCAATATTTATCTTAATGTACAGTACAGGTGTCTTTTACATTTTTCACTCATCACCGCATTTCAGGGTCAGCGCGACATCCAATTTTTTTCGGGTGATCACGGGTGATCGTCGATCTTTCCACCGTGATCATTTGACAAAAAAATCACGGTGATTTGCCGCGATTTATCAGCGCGAATCGCAGTGAAGATTTACCTGTGATTTAAAGACATTCTTCCGAATTTATTTATTTTAAAAGAAATATGTTGTTCGTATTTTCGTATCAGAGAAAAGATCTGAAACTTGATCAATGCACAAATATATTGTTCATTATTTGAAACACTGGAGTTTTTCACACCTTCCGTGTTGACATAAGAGGGTCCATAGGACCCTGGGTCGCTCACCTGTCAACAACTGCTATATGCTTGCAAGAGTTTTGTGCAAGTGTGGTAAAATCAAGTCAAAAACGTGGTAGACATCCACTAGACAATGCTACATACCAAATATCTAAGCTTTAGGCATTGAGGTTTCCAGTAGGAAGATTTTTAAAGTTTTCCTTTTTTACATATTAAGGGCCCCCAGGACGGGGCCAATTTTGACCCCAGGGCCAACAATGTTGGTAAAGGGCCTCTTCACAATACTCAACACCAAATATCTAAGGTCTTGTCCCATTAGTTTCAGAGAAAAATGATTTTTCATGTTTTCCTATATAAATCAATGTAAACTAAGAGAACCCTGGGGCGTGGCCAATTTTTGCCCAGGGGACATAATTTGAACAAACTTGGTTGACATCCACTAGACAATGCTACATACCAAATATCTAAGCTTTAGGCATTGAGGTTTCCAGTAGGAAGATTTTTAAAGTTTGCCTTTTTCACATATTAAGGGCCCCCGGGGCGGGGACAATTTTGACCCCAGGGCCAACTTTTAAACAAAGTTGATAAAGGGTCTCTACACAATACTCAGCACCAAATATCTAAGATCTAGTCCTATGTAAACCAAGAGAACCCTAGGGCGTGGCCGATTTAGGCCCAGGGGACATAATTTGAACAAATTTAGTAGACATCCATTAGACCATGCTACTTACCAAATATCTAAGCTGTACGCATTGTGGTTTGAGAGAAGAAGATTTTTAAAGATTTCCTATATAAGTCTATGTAAAATGAAGTGACCTCTGGGGCAGGGCCAATTTTGACCCCATGGAAATAATTTGAACAATCTTTGTAGAGTTCCACTAGAGGGTGCTAAATGCCAAATATCTAAGCTCTAGGCCTTGTGGTTTCAGACAAGAAGATTTTTAAAGTTTTTCCTTTAGGTTGCCATGGCAACCAGAGTTCTGCATGGAATTGATTTCTTTGAACAACTTTGGAAGAGCTTCATGCAAGGAACATCAGTGGCAAGTTTCATTAACTTTGGCCCAGGGGTTTAAGAGGAGATGTCGTTTAAATAAAAAGTTTACGGACGGACAACGGACGCCGGACAAATTTCAATCACAAAAGCTCACCTTGTCACTATGTGACAGGTGAGCTAAAAATCTTTTAAAATGAGTTAACTCATTTAAAAAGTGAACAACGGTTATTAAATTGTTAATTATATTACAACAAATTATAAGAATTCATCGACAAGTAGAACATTTATGCCTCAGATCGGAATTCAATGTCATTTAAAATACGAGTATACTTGCAGTTGAAACACACAGTAAACTGGACATTATAGATCATTATCGAGAAAGAAAAGTGAAAAACAATTGTGTCGTTGTTACCTTATCATTTTCTTAGTTGTTATTTTAATGAAAGATAAATGTATAATATTCTTTTTCTTTATAACTCTGAACATGTTGAGAAAATAAATAACGGTGAAAATATAACAGACAAGTACATGTAGCTACATAAATCAACACCTGTTTGAACACCTGTGTGATCAGCATTGTATATTTCATCATCACTTCTTTTTATTCACTTCAAAAAGAACACCAACGAGTAATACTGATTTTCCGAGATCAAAGGTGCTGTGTTGGGTAAAAAAAAGAAATTTTTTTTTGTTTAATGCTGACAAATTAGCATGCCCGATTACGCGACTAAAATTTTTACATTATTTTGATACAATGTTACGTTCAATTTGGTTAAAGAAAGAATGTTTTACATTAAAAAATACATTTTAATTGTTAATTAACACTCCTTTCTCGAAAGAGTTTCACTGCGATCCCCCGCGATTGGACCTGAAGCTAAACTGCTGACGATGAACACAAGAAGAGCGAGAATGACTGCAGAATTATCGCCGCAAATCACGGCAAATCACCCGGAAATCGCCGCATCAGAAGGACATATTTGCGGTGAATTTTCACCCAACTGATTTATTAACGCGGTGGACGGGTGAAAAATCTAAAAGACACCCGACCTGTACTGTACATTAATCATAAGAAAAACTTGGAACAAAGGCAGCAAATTTGAGTTAACTTACACAGCACAAGACTGAAGCATAGTTTTCATTTTCATAAAAAGGATACAGAGCTAGGTTGCCTTTCACTGTTTTCACCGTTCTGAAAATACAGTTAAACATTAAACTGTGCAATGTTAAATGTATCAAATGACAGTGTATCGCGGCATAAAAAATATGAATATGAGGTTAAGATGTAAAAATCTGTTTCCAAGTGAAACTGTTTTTGATGGAAACAGAGTTCTTCTGAGCTTAGCAAATGCATAGATCTTGATTATAGGATCTAGCCTAAACTTTCAAGTTGTATCTTTAAACTGTCAAGATACTGTTCATTCAAACTGATTGTAGAATTGACTTGATTGACTCAATGCACTATCACCAATTTCCATATTCCTCTGAACTTACTTTGTTGAATGGACATTTGCTATCACCCATTTCCACAAACCAGCAGAGTTTCCTTTACATAAACTGAAATAAAACATAACAGTTTATTAAGCATGATTAACATCCACTGTACTGTCAAGAAAAACATAGCAAACCAGTTTGGCAATTTTTTCAATTACTGAGGCATTCATAAATTTTCTCAAAGACAAAGTTTCATGCAGAAACCAAAAATGACAGTTTGGTGTGGGCATAAATGTGTGCTCATAAGATAAGCTTTGACAACAAGTTTAAATTGTTAGGTTTGATTGTTGCCAAGGATGAAATATTAATATAAAAAATAAAACTGCATCAAATGTAACAATTGAAAATAACAGTACTTTTAGCTGCACTAACTTCAGCTTCGAAAGTTGCTGTGCACAGAAACACTACAACTGACATTCAGTACATCAAAACAATATCAGGCTATGACAAATTTGGTGATAATCTTCAGAGAATGTGGCTGCCATCTTTGTTGACAAAACCCAGATGCCCAGATATCAACAGATATGTATAGATATACATGTAGTTAATCTTCTAATACTAGTAGCCGAAACACAGGTTCGTTTATACATGACTTACTGACTTCCTTTACCATTTCCTCCTCAGATACACTTTTATTGCATGTGCAAACAGTTTAGATTCAGATCAGCGGGCACATCCATGCCATCTGATCAGAATTTGCACTGTTGGCTTTTTCATTTATTAGGTTATAACTGACCAAGATGCAACCAGTGCATATCCATAGCAGGCATATACAAACCGATTTGGATCTACACTAGTTGCACATGCTTTAAATTGAGAAACTACTTGTGAAGTAATGGGTAAATGATGAAAGATATTTCAAGCATCCAGGTGACTATTGAAACATCTCCAACAAAAATGTAACACATGTTACTTACAATCTGAAGTCATCTACACTGGGTAAAGAGGTTTGTGTCACTGCCCCTTGGGAGTAAAAGTGCATTTCTTTAACAGCCCAGCTGTGAAGTCTGGAAGCTAAATCTTCATCTTTTGCTGCCATCTTGTTCAGGTCATGTCCTAAAATAAAATCCATTGTTTTCAATTCATAATCCTGAAATTCTGCTTATCTGAAAATAAAGATCCGTTACCTATTGTTTCAGATTTTTGCCCTTTACCATTATTCATTGTTTCATTCTTGTTTCTTGCAGCAATATATAAATTAAACAAGAAATTGTTGAAGACGGGTGATGCTCCCCAAATTACTTTGCCACAAAAACAGTTAGTTGTATAACTATTGAGGTGAATTTTGAGAATAGTACAGTGCAATGAAATCAGATAATTTTCAGCGTTCAGCTGTCTCTTGTTTATTTGGAATGTAGAGTTTTCATACTGATAATGCAGTCAACAGGTACACGAGTTGCTGCGGGAGATAAGGCATGTAGCAAATTGGGTCCTGAAATTATGGCATGTCGCATGCGACTAGCGATAATAACCTGGGGAAACCCTGCATCATTGTTTTCATGACAAAACTGAACAAAAATTATGAGATAATATGACGGACAAAGTCTTGATCTCGTCATTACTAAGCTCGCAAATGGGATTGAATTACTTTCATGTGAGCCAGGCTCGTTCTTATCTGACCACTGTGTTATTAAATGCGTTACTAAGATTAAAAAGGAAAACATTGTGAGTAGATCTGTTTCATTTCGGGACTTCAAAAATATGCATAATGAAGCGTTTGCAAAAGACCTGAGAGAAATGTCAATCACTTATGATACCGTTGACGAATATGTAAATCAGTTTGAAAACAACATTGAAAAACTATTAAACACACATGCACCAATAAGAGAGAAAGTGCAAATCTATAGAACGCCCAAACCATGGTTTAGCGAGAGCATTGTGACCCTGAAGCGAGTGATGCGTCGAGCTAAAGGACTTTGGGGATTACACCGGCAATCACGTGACTATGAAATATTCAAATGTGCTCGTTTTAAATATCACTCTGCTCTGAAAAATGAAAAATGCCGTACTCTGAGTGGAAAGGTTTTGGAGGCAAAAGGTGACTCGAAGAAACTTCATCAAATTGTAAAGGAGCTCACCGGTAGCAAATCCAATAATCCTTTGTCACCAGTGGACAATGAGAACACACTTGCAGACCAATTTGCAGACCGCTTCATGGACAAGATTGCTAAAATACGGGATTCTTTGAAAGACTATGAAAACTTTAAACTATCACGTAAAGATGTACCATCGTTTGATCGTTTTGTGGAACTTACTGAGAATGAGATTGAGAAACTAATCAGCCAGTTACAAACAAAGTCTTATAAGATCGACGTATTACCTACAAAGGTTTTCAAAATGTTTCTATATGAGCTCTTACCAACAATCACTTGGCTTGTGAATCTTTCTCTGACATGAGGCGTAATCCAAACTAAGTGGAAAATGGCGGTAGTCAGACCTTTGTTGAAAAAGTTGGGTCTTGAGCTAATTTTTGCCAACTATCGACCCGTCAGTAATTTAACTTTCTTATCAAAACTTATTGAGAAAGCTGCACTTCACCAACTGAGTAAACACGTCAGTGCAATTAATCTTTTACCAACAAATCAGAGTGCATATCGCCAGTCTCATTTATGCAAGACTGCCCTCCTCCCAGAGGTGTAGAATTCCACTCGACCGCTCGCACTGGCGAGTAAATGATCCGTTGGGTCGAGTGAAGCGGCCGAAACACTCCACCGACCGGGCGAGTAAATTTTTCAGCAAAGCACATGTGTTTTCTTTGGAAAAAATGAAATATTTTCACTTTGTTTACAAAATACTATTCGATTTCCGGTATTTCGGTTGATTTCTGGTGTAGGTAACAGCAGCGATTTATTTTTATCCTCATTGGGTTTCCCAAATCAGAAGGAGGCTGCAAGTGCAGGTATTTTCCCGCTATATGTCAAAATGTCGAAACAAATGAAGATAACGTTTTTTACACAAGGTAGGGGTGATGATGAAAAGCGAGAAAGCAAGCGACACAGTAAGAAAGAGATAGAATGAATAGAAAAACGAAAATTGCAACAGAAAGAGTATTTTATTTAAAATGTAAGGGCGAGTGTACTTTCTGTAAGGGCGAGTGCACTTACTCATTCACTCGACCTGCAGGGCGAGTGGGTCAAAGAAAATTTCTACACCTCTGCCTCCGTCTTGTGAATGATATTCTCGAAGGCATGGAACACCAAGAAGTCACTGCTTTGATTGCTCTTGATTTGAGCGCTGCTTTCGATACTGTCGACCATAGCATTTTACTTGATGTACTCGATTGCCAGTATGGTGTTTGCAAATCCGCTCTGGAATGGGTGGACTTGTACTTGAGACAGCACAGTTGTCGGGTGAGCGTTGACTCGAACCTGTCGTCAGTGCGTGAGCTGGACTGTAGTGTCCCCCAGGGTAGTTGTTTAGGCCCATGGCTCTATCTTTGACATTGTGCCTCCTTCTATCTCGGTTCATGGGTTTGCCGACGACCATACAGCAAATAGACGCTTTAAACCATCTGAAGAAGCGACTGCTATACAGGAACTTTCAGACTTTGCAGTAGATATAAATGAATGGATGAATGGGAATAAGTTAAAGATGAACAGTACAAAAACTGAATTTATTGAGTTTGGTAGTCACCAACAACTAGAAAAATGTGATGCAAATGAGATCAATATTTGTGGTAAAATCATTGAAAAACAGCATTGTATTAGATATCTTGATGCATTTAGATGAATCATTAAGTTTTGAAGAACATATCAAACGAAAATGTAAAACTGCTATGCTTAGCTATTTTAAGATCAAGAGTATTCGACAGTATTTGTCTTCTGATGCCACTGAAACACTTGTTCTATCACTTGTAATATCTCATTTGGACTACTGTAATGTCATTATGTATGGCATTTCCAAAACTGAGCTTTCAAAACTTCAACAGATACATGACAGTGTCTAAACTAGTATTAAACCGAACCAAATTTAAGAGTTCAAAACAAGCACTGTTTGATTTACATTGGCTTCCCATCAAAGCACGTATAAATTTCAAGATCCTTGTGTATATGTTTAATTGTTCTGTAGGACAGACCTGGGGTAATCGTAATCAGTAATTGTAATCAGCTGTAATGATTACATTGTTCCCAAGTAATGATTACATCGGCTAAATCTGATTAAAATTACTGTAATTTAATCAATTACTCAAGAAAAATTGCCTGTAATCATGATTAATTTCTGATTACATTCTGATTACATGTACCTATATGAAGTTTATCTTAACAATGAAAACGTTTAAAATTAAACAGAGTAATGAAAGAAACAACATGCATCACTGAAAATGTTGTTGTTTTTAATTTTAACCTACATCAAAATTGAGCATACCAACAATGTATCCACAGTTTAAAATTATGATTTAGAGGGCCATATCAAGCCTCAGACAATATTATGACAAGGATAAGAAATACATTATGCCAAAATGTATTGAACCCAATAATTTGAGTGATCAATATGTTCTCACCTACAACTGAAAATTGAAAGGTGTCAGTGTTTTCACCTGCAGATTTATAAAAGGTGATTAAAACTATTTTCCAATTTAGGTAACAGTGAGATTAAAGATATTTGTTTGTAAATGTGTAAAATTGGTCATTTCAAGTTTGTCAGTCATGGCAGCAAACCTATCAAGCCATTTTGTGCTGCCTGAAAATGCAGAAGGTCATTTTAAAGGAAAATGCATACAATAATATGCAATAGTATATATTAAGTGCTACAATAATATCTGGACACACCAAAACAACCTCAAATTTCATTACACATTTAAACATAACTGGTAGTTTGTCAATCCCAGTTACTATTAAAATTAGAGTTAAATTACAAGAACTATATAAAACTTTCAACAACAAGATGGTAACAGCTTTAAAAGACTTCGTAGAGAATATGAAAATAATGATACACTTGTGATGGCAGCAGCATTAGATCCAAGGTTTAAATTGCCCTGGTGTAGTCCAGATAAACTGTCAAGAACAGAGAGAACTTTGAAATCTATCCTCAGTTCTTACGCACCTACGGATGCCAGTGACTTTGATTCAGCATGTAAAAATTACCTCTGATGATTCTTCTTCATCTCCAAAAAATGAAGTAGATTTGATTTTTTTGACTTTATAACACCTGAGAAACAAAGAAAAAGGAACTACTCTGGTGTGAAAAATGAATGGGAAGATTATCTCTCTTTACCCTTTATTGACATGAAAGCTAATCCATTAAAATTCTGGAAAAACAGCCTTTCTGGAAAAAGAGTATCCATCTCTGGCATCACTGGCAAATAAATATCTGGCCATTCCTGCCTCTTCGGAAATAATCTTTAGCATTGCAGGCAGAATATTTAGACCATACAGATGTTCTTTAAAGTCTGAAACATTTGAGCAGTTGATGCTTTTTAAATACAACTCTTGTGTTGCCCTCAAAATTTAATATCATGAAAAATTAGCAAAATGTTAGCTTGTATGTGTAGCTTACATATTTATAGCTATTCAAAAACCTTTAAAAGATAGTATGAAGTTCATTTTTTCAATAGTGTACATATTTAAATGTGTTCATTAAAGTTCTTTAGAATGTATAAACAATTATGTTCTTTGTAAAATTAATGAGAGATATGTTTCTAAATCTTCAATATGA
The DNA here is from genome assembly GCA_038501625.1 of Corbicula japonica. NCBI lineage: Eukaryota > Metazoa > Mollusca > Bivalvia > Venerida > Cyrenidae > Corbicula > Corbicula japonica. The sequence goes on along the minus strand of JAZAYU010001484.1, from coordinate 27,268 downwards.
ATTGGTGTGTACTTGTAATCAAATGTAATCAAAATGTAATCTGATTACTTTACCAAAGTAATTGTAATTTAATCATTACATTTGAAAAATAAAGTAATTGTAATTTAATCATTAATTTAAATTTGCAAAGTAATTGTAATTTAATCATTACATTTTCCCAAGTAATCGCCCCAGGTCTGCTGTAGGAAAAGCACCAGCATACTTAATTGATTTGTTGACTCCTCAAACCGCTAAACGCTCATTAAGATCATCTCAATCATCTGTAGGGTCTTTTGTTGTGCCATTTAATAAAAATAAGACATTTGCAGATAGGAGCTTCAGCACAGTAGGTCCGAGATTGTGGAATAAAATTCCAATTTAAATCAGACAGAGTGAAACTGTGGACATTTTTAAGAAGCAGTTAAAGACTCATTTTTTCAGAGACTATTATTCTCTTTTCTAAGAGCACTATGCTTTGTGGTACTGTTGTTTCTGAGACATAATGTATCTTTTTATGACATGCATTTTATTTACTAATGTTCATGTATTTTAATCATTGTACAACGCCATTAAATGTATACTTTGTATGTAGAAATAGGCGTTAAATCAAACAATAAAGTTTTAAGTTTCAAGATATACTAACAAACATTCATTTTATCATGGGTGATCTATGCAAGAAAGCCCAGCTACTGCTTGTCTACAGTCAAACCTGTCTTAAGCAGCCACTCAATGAAGTGACAAAAAGTGGCTGCTCTACACAGGTGGCTGTTAAAGACAGGTTAAAATGAGAAAAAAGGTCAGTTTAGGACATATTCAAACTGGCTGTTTAAGACAGGTGGTTGCTATTCACAGGTGGATGCTAAGGCAGGTTTAACTGTATATACAGGTCCAGCAGATCTATTGTGCATATCAATCTGCAATGACGAGATCCCAAGGCATAGATTCAATTGTTAGAGAACAAGCAAATAATTGATGATGATGTGTATGTACAAAACTAAGTAGGAATTATAGAAAGCTGTGGGAGCTCCATCACAATGCTTTGGTCACTGTGAGGACACCATGACATCTCCACGAAAAATTAAATATCAGATTTTCCTTGCAATCTTACTGGGCTCTGGAAAATAACAACACCAGGGGCTTTCATGACAGCCTGTGCCCGTGCGGTGCATCAAATGTTATCGACACTGCCATCCCGAATTGCTTAATATTTCAAGCTGTTAATAAGGCAAATCAGACAAGTATTTTACTATTTGTCCAGAACCAGTCTTAAGTAGGACGCATCAACATCTTGTGTGGCAGGAATGGGTTAATTGCTTTTAATTTTATTAACAGTTTTCATTTGAGATAACTTCTGTGCCAAATTTCCTCACTTTACAGTAATTCCTTATGGTCAGTTTTAAAAGCAGTGATGCGCATCATCATCTCTATTGTGATTATTTTCAGTATAGTCCACTTATAATTACATGTTTGTTTTGTCTTTGGTATTATGGTACAATTAACTTGAATCCTTTCAATAATTGTCACAAAATCCTAACCGGTTAGTAGCATCACTTGCTCTGTGTAGTTAAGTGTCGCATGAGAATTTCATGCATTCTTTGTGTAGTGTCCTAAAAATTTAGTATAAAAGGGCTGAAATTTGGCTATTCTGCCCCAGTGCAGTTCACAGACATTCACAAGGTAGTTTTTACCTTTTGTCAGAACTCTGCCACTTTCGGATTGTTTAGGGTTTAGTTGATTTTATATTTGCGGGGTTTCAAAATTTATAAAGCTAAATTATTTCTTGTTCAAAATTCAAAATTGTAGGCTTGTTAGTTATTTCATTCTTTCACAGAGTGTTCCTGATGTTGTATACTGTTTGTATTTGAATAATATAGAGTATGACACAATAAAATGTAGTCTTAATTCGAACAAGAGTAGTTGTTAATAAAGTTTACCTGGGAAAACAGGCATAACCCTGTTACACTTGTTTCTGACTTCACACAACTGTATTTATGATTATCTAGCCTATTTATGGGCTTTTAAGGAAAGTCATACAAAAGATAACATTATTTAGGCTATTCGTTTAGCCTAATCAAATAACTTAGCACCAAAATATTTTTTGCAGCAACAGATTTCTTCATGAAAGCAGTCTAAACAAGTTCAGACTGGTAAGCAGGCTGGTAATTATGCTTGATCGAGCTTATAAGCTAGATCGGGCTTAGTAAGCCCGATCCAGCTTATACATTTCAATAGAAAATGACAAACCAAGGTACATATAATGTCAGTTCGGGCTGTTAACGTCAACAGCGCAAGCTAAAAGAACTACATTGTGTACAGTTTTGCGGCCCCTTTCGGACCCAATTCACACTTTCTACTTTCATTTAACAGTTTAATGCGCAAATGAAGTTAAATATTACCTTTTTTACATATGTAGCGTATAGCAGGATTTCACATCGGCCAGTATTTTCTCATTTTTGGTTATAATTCATCCGTTCTTCGTCTACGGCCGCCATTTTGGTTGATGTGTTGTCTAAGATATTTCCTAATACAGTGTATAATGTTGTTGTCAGCATCACTTCTCTTAAAGCAGTGGTCAATAAAAGTATAGGTTGTGTGAAAAGTTTTTATATATAAATTATAGTGTTGAACACAACTATTGAATTGGTCCTGGAAGCTATATATGCAAATAAAAATAAATTCAAAAACCGCTTTTGTTGTTTATTATAGTGTTATATAAAGATATCTCTATACACTGCAACTCCATTATATCGCGGACCTCGGGGTCCAAGGCCGCTAACCGCGATATAAACGGAGCGCGATATAAGTAAATAATCGCGCTAAAACAAGGAGAATTCTTTTTTTTTTGCTGTCAGATGCATGTATATCGCGGTGTTGCGTAATTAACACGCCGTGAAATCTACGGGTACATCAGGGAGTACGTTCCGTGCTGGACAAATGTTTTAAAACAACTTTTTTATATAATTTATTCAGTTTTATTTTAATAAAAATAAATTAATTAATGTACAAAACAAAGATCGCCGTCATCGATTTCCAACGGTGGTTTTATTGTTTTCGGTACTTTCAACTGATCGACGATCTGTTGGTCGGTCATGGTCGGCGATGTTAGTTTGTCGTCGTCCGTCGTTTACCAGCTTGATATGACGATGAGCAGGTAATGTCAAAACAACAAACTGTTTTGACGTTTCCTGCTCATGCCTATTATGGTTAGCAACTTGCATTAATTGTCGCTAATTTGCGGTTTGTATTGTGAACGAAATTCTGCAAGTACCGTATCAGCTTGGTGTTTTTCGCACCTATTGTTCGTCACAAAGGGGGTTTCATGTCAAATCAGAATCAACAGAATGAAAAAAAAACTTTCATCTATTTTCGTACATTTGATGTTAAATTGTATCTGCTGGTGAACGTGTACATCGCCTCTTAAATCACTGCATACAAAATGTAATAAACAACCTTTGCCGATAATGACGTTATACGACACGGAAAAAGCGTGCGTTTCGTGAATTAGTCACCGACGTTGATTTAATCATTTGATCTTTTTTACCACCCACGAAGAATGAACAAACATAAACATTGTAAATGTACAAAAAAATTGGGATCCACGGACCAAGCGCGATATATTGGATATCGCGATATAACGGATCGCGATATAACGGAGTTGCAGTGTATATGTAACTATTAACGTGTGTAACAAGTTTCAAACTTACTTCTAAAATGAACATACACTTCTAAATATATACTTATAACCCTATATAGATGTTTCTGTTTCTACCAATGTATCCAGCGTTTTTTTTCCCCAAAGGGGAAAGGTTCCCCTTCCCCTACAATCGGGAAATTTTCGCGTCGTAAAATCTTGAAATTGGGAAAAAAATCAGTCGCAAATCAGCCAAATTGGGATTTTTTCTTTATTCATGTAAATAAACACTAGGGATTTTATTCAGCTTCACCAAGCATCATAACCTCTGGTTTTTCACAGGAAACCCTTAAGTGATGTAACTGTTAAGCCAGGACTAAGTTACAGCCAATCCATTGACTGCCTGTCTATGGAAAAATAATTTCCATTGGCAGGAAATGTTTCATTGAGGTTGCAATTCATGTGAAATGAATCTGCATTTGAAATTGTAATGGAAGGAGTGGGGGCTGGAGTCAGTGTCAGGTTGAGGCAATGTGTCTTTGAGCTACATCTAGCTCAAGGATAGCTTCTGAGTGGGACTCAGTTTGGTTTCCAAATACGTCGGAAGGTTGGATTCAAGTTTAGTTTCAGTCTGATTTTCGGGGGAAAGTACGGGACGTTGCTCGATACCGGTACTTACATTCATTGGTTCAAATCGCTCAGACTCGGGACTCGTTGCCAATGGCATGGGATTGGTCGATATATACCCAAAATCTCGCAACAAAAGAGTGCCAGTGTTCGTGTTTAACGGCTTCCTTTGAATAATGGCTCATTCTAAACGTTGTTGTCAAGTTTGTTAACTACTTTCAGTTTCTGGAGACTGGTCATTGCGCTTCAATTTTATACGTAAGAATCAGTCGACTTGCAATTATTTTCCGTAAATCAGTCTGAAAAAAGGACGTGTATAAAACGCGGACCGGATCAATGACGTCACATGTCTATTTTATTTAATGATAACAACTGAGTAAGAGTCTAACCGGAGCGTTGATAGAGTTACTCCCCTTTTGAACGGTACTGTTTGTTTACGCGGAACGACATTTCTTGCAAAAAACTCTTTGGTCAATTGGGAAACGGCACTGTTTGTTGTTGGAAACATTAGCGTTGGGGATTGGGAATGTCCGGTACTTTAAATTGGGAAGACTCCGGTCAGCTTTGGGAATGGTACCGTTTTGCGGAGGTAGTTAAAGAAGGAAAAAAAAAACGCTGGTATCCGTAATTTTCCAAACTGTTCGGCATGAATGGGTATTTGTGTAGTAACGTTTACGTAGTGGACTCCACAAAGAATATTTCTGAAAATGTCTAGTAAAGTAAATGATTATGTTATTAACTGTTTTATTCAACAGAGAGAAAGAGCGAGAGAAAATATTCATATACTTCTAATGAAGTAAAATTAAACCGACTTTGGTCGTAAGTTTTAGACATAAACTAAATGTTATTTCAGTTGGAACCAAAGACAATATGCTGGAATTTTATAAAGAGGTCGTTCAAGCTTTAGAATAAGCTTCAAATGGAGAAAATAGTAAAATTTCTTTACACTATTCTTGATGGTTTTCAGCCTTTTTAGTCTTGTTTTCGATCTTTTCTTCGCATCTTTGACGTAAAATTAGATATTTTGCCAGTGTGGTGTTGTTTAGCGCGGAAAAGTTGTCCCTTGTAATTTTTACCTGGGTTTGGCTGTTATTCATCGTTATTATTGCCTTAATATAAACCTGGTCCTATTATACGTATAAATAAGATTTGCAAATATTTATATTTCATGTAAAAGTTTTAATAATTTTTGAATAAAAACATACTTGAATGCAATCATATTTTTCACAGATACTGACATTAAAAGCGATTCTAATAATCTTCATTGGAACATGGAAAAGTATGGCTGCTATTTATTGAAATATATAAAACAACTTACTTTCATTTTGGAATAATATGGATGTCACAAAGGTTTCACTGTTCACGGTGTCAACATCAGAATTTGCAAAATACCCAGCGAAATGTTTATATTATATCGGTAAAATTTACCGCCAAAATATGACAATTGTAAGGAATTTAGGAAATCGTGGAAAGTTAACAAATGTTTACTTTAAAATAACCAGTGTTCAATGATGACAATTAAAGCAGCAAAATCTAAACATGATGTAAACTGTGTAAAATAAAAGCAAGAAATAACGTTCAAAATAACTATTCCTGTCATAAGATTATATAAGGAAACAAATATTGGTTTCCATTTCGTTTGCTGTGTGCATCCGTATTCGAACGTATTTTATCACTCAACGATATTTTCAAACAACCTGTACTTAAAGTTGCTTCAACAAGAAGATGCTGACAATAAAGTGTTTTCGGCTATTCGTTATTGTTTTAGTCTATTGAATGTCCAAAATGGCGCCCACAGAGGAAGTTTAGAAGAATTATCGCTGAAAATGAGAAAATACTGGCCATTGTGAAAACCTGCTATACGCTACATATGTAAAAAAGGTAATATTAAACTTCATTTGCGCATTAAACTGTTAAATGAAAGTAGAAAATGTGAATTGGGTCCGAAAGGGGCCGCAAAACTGTACACAATGTAGTTCTTTTAGCTTGCGCTGTTGACGTAAACAGCCAGAACTGACATTATATGTACCTTGGTTTGTCATTTTCTATTGAAATGTATAAGCTGGATCGGGCTTACTAAGCCCGATCTAGCTTATAAGCTCGATCAAGCATAATTACCAGCCTGGTAAGGTAAAATCAAAAACTCATTGATGTTGATTGTTGTAATTGGGATTCGATTGTCAGTGCTTAATAAAAAAATAATTTCTTTGAGGCATGTTGATTTAACAATTAATGCATTAATTATCAGTTATTTTATCAGAAATATGTAGATTCTACCACGAAAACTTGTTAGCCGGTCAAAAAAGTGGTTATTTTTGAAGAGTAGTCAGCGCGAAAACATGCAGTTTACCATCTGTTAACAAAGTTTCGAGGTAACAGATGTGTTGCAAGTTGTTTACTTTATGCAGGTTTACTGTCAAAATAATGTAGGACCTATTTTTACCCTCTTTTAGGTGTTTTCAAAACTTTCCGCGTCCTTACCGGAAGTAAAATTGTTAGCAATCCAAATATTCAAAATTACCACAAAGTGACAAAAATACATTAAAGATAATTCCACGCCTACGAGTTTACAATTAAAAGACGTAAACACTTTGGATTAAACGCTTTTTTTTTCAAAAAAAGCACAATTGATGACACAGATGACAGTTAAAAATAAATAAATATCATGCAGTGGATTAAAGAACAAGCTAAAAAGCTTACAAAAAATTCTGCATAAACCCTTTATCCACCCGCACAGAAAGAATTTAATTAACTCTCCTGATCATTTTCAGCTAATCAGTTCATTGAAAAAAAAGGTTCGTTTTACAGACATTAAGTTTAAATCATTATATATTAATAGTTAAAGAACGAATGAACATTGTGTAGACCACACTGCCTTTAAGATCGTTATAAACCTATTTTTTTGCATATCTTACGCGATTTCCCACAAGCAAGGTTACTACATATATTCCGTTCTTTCGAGGTGATTCGAGTTGTTTCGAGTCGATATGAATGTTTAATATCCGTATTATGCTCAAGCTTGGACACAACCGCTATATAGTGCTTTGCGAAAAATCACGGTCACAGTAAGTTATAAACTCCTCATGCAAGAACTCAGCGTTACCTTCAGAAATACTATGAATAAGATGACTTTATTCCAGAAAAATATTGAACAAGGAAAACATTTGGCTTTATCACTGAAATATAAAGAGATTGTTGTGTAATAGTTCATCAAGTTCTTAAAGAACAATGAAAGGAAATATAGAAAGGTCACCTTATCAGTTGTACATTTTATACTTTCATGTATGCTTGACATAGACCTGTTCAAGCTTTATAACAATCTGATCATGTATACATTTGGCAAAAATTTGTTTTTTATTCATTTAGTGCTAATCATTGGTAAGTATCAATCTTTTTGTGCAATTTTCTGTTCTTATTTTTTTACAATCTACATTTTTTTATTTCAAGTGTTAAGTAATTTCAGTGGATATCTAAACGAATCAAGTTACTAAGTATTCAATACTTGTACACACTAACAGTTGTCGATCACCCAGCATAAGTACCACTCGTTATATAAACAGCGGTTGGGCGATTACACATTGTGAGAAGCCCGTCCGTCTGTCTGTCACCCCACCCTACTACCCACCCTACCCCACCCCACCCCACCCTAGTATACCCTGCCCTACCCCGCTACTTACATACCTACCTACGAACCCACGAACGGTGTATTACTTTAATTATCAATCGCATACAATATTAAAATTTTACCTCAAGCTCAAAGATTATTTCGATCATCCCTGATTTTGTTGTAGCAATGACATAAATGACTAACTGGAATCAATCAACTTCGTTCGTTCCTATTCGTGTATTTGTTTTGCAGGCACAGAAGGATGTTCTAACAACTGGCACTTATTTGAAGGCAACTGCTACTATTTTAGCTCCAACAAACTGACCTGGTTCCATGCAACAGTTAGTTTCAGATATATTTCTGATGATTTCTATGGTCAATGGTAATTATGACGAAAGATCGCACATGTCGTTCCAAATCGTTCCGGGCAACTGGTCTCAGAATACAGACACTGGTGTTAAAATACGAACGCATGCAGTTGCAAGGGTTTTGTTTTTCATCCAATGTTAACCAAACTTGACCAGAGTGTTTTTTTAGTTTTGACACTGGTGTCTTTTGAAGGCAAAATATGACCCAAAGCGCTAATATATAGCTTTGGATATTGTCTAATTACTCCGGCGATATATACATAACTGCTCAAAATGTTTCACTGCTAACATATCGCACAACATCCACCGGTATGAGGCTTTATTGCACAATATAGCAACCCTATTGATACATGAAAATGTCGCGTTAATGCGACAGAAGCCATGTTCTCAGGTGAAGCATAGAAAAACATCTGGCCCCAAGATTATAAAACTGAGAAAGGAAACCAGTCTCAAATCTCAAGGATCTGATTGGATGAAATGGCAATCAGATGTTTGAGATTTGAGACTGGTTTCAAATCTCAGTTTTGTAATGAGACTGGTTTCAAATCTCAGTTTTGTAATGAGACTGGTTTCAAATCTCAGTTTTGTAATGAGCCTGCGTTCAAATCTCAGTTTTGTAATGAGACTGGTTTCAAATCTCTGTTTTGTAATGAGAGTGGTTTCAAATCTCAGTTTTGTAATGAGCCTGCTTTCAAATCTCAGTTTTGTAAGGAGACTGGTTTCAAATCTCAGTTTTGTAATGAGCCTGGTTTCAAATCTCAGTTTTGTAATGAGACTGCTTTCAAATCTCAGTTTTGTAATGAAACTGCTTTCAAATCTCAGTTTTGTAATGAGACTGGTTTCAAATCTCAGTTTTGTAATGAGACTGGTTTTTAATCTCATTTTTTGTTAGGAAACTGCTTTCAAATCTCAGTTTTGTGACGAGACTGCTTTCAAATCTAAGTTTTGTGATGAGACTGCTTTCAGATCTCAGTTTTGTGATGAGACTGCTTTCAAATCTCAGTTTTGTGAAAATCTCAGTTTTGTAATGAGACTGCTTTTTAATCTCAGTTTTGTAATCTTCAGCACTGAGTGTTTTGAAAAAAAGTTCAGGTGTAATACGCCCATGTATTTTGTTGGCAGCAAGCTTGTTCTGACGAGCACGCCTGGCTAGTGGATATTGAGTCCTGGAATGAGCAGGAATTTCTCCGCCACACCATCAAACAACTACATGTGTATGATAGTAAGGCATATTTACGAACGCTCATAACATTTTATTAATATCAAACAGTAATGCCATTAAATGGTATGTCCAGAAGATAGCCGTTGGCTGGTCGCCATTTCAGCCAATCAGATGCTTGAGATTTGAGACTGGTTTCTAATATCAGTTTTATATCAGCCCTGATACTACAGGCGCGGCTACCATTGTATTGTTTCAAGAAGCTCTCAAGTTCCAAGTTATTAAAAAATTCTCAGTTTCTTATATTACAAAAAGCATGAGAGATGCATAAATATACCTTTAACGAATATTTGTAAATATTCAGCATTCATAAAATTCTTAAATATTCAGCAAACTGCAGATGTCGATGAACACATACGTTACTTGTCACCGTTTAGTACTTTATATTTAACAAGGGAAGCAACCAGACAATAATGATCGTCCACAGCAAACAATCAGACAATTAAATTAATGTCTTTCCGTGTTTAAGTCGTGTTAGACCGGTATTCCATGGTTCCGTGATGCGTGATCCGTGTCCGTGTCCGCGTCCGTGTCCGCGATTTTTCACTCACCAAAGATATCGTTGGGTATATTCCATGCCTCCTAGTCCGTTCCACGAATACGGACGCGGAACAGACACGGAGGTATGGAATATACCCAACGATATCATTGGTGAGTGAAAAATCACGGACGCGGACAAAGCCACGGATCACGCATCATGGAACTATGGAATACCGGCCTTACTCACCTTGAATATCTGGGAATGAGATAGGAGCACACAAATTAAAAGTTTCTTATGTATTATTAGGTATCTATCTAGGCTACTGGACCAGCGGGAATGACCTTGCTATCGAGGGTCGTTGGATATGGGGATACCCAGGTGAACTAACCTTTAATTATACAAATTGGGCACCACCAGAACCAAACAACCTCTTGTCAGAAAACAGGTAGAACAGATTTTTTTGTGGGGAGGGGCTGGGGGAGGGTAATGTGTGACATTCATAACACTTGTTTAACACCCGAATGACCAAGTATAGGTATGTGTACACATGAGCGCACGCACGCACACATTCACGCTCAAACGCACGCACGCACGCACGCGCGAATATCAATAAACAAATCGTTTGTTAGAAAAAAACTTCGATTTACGGAAAACTTTTAGCGTCGTCATCCACGTCTTTGGTACTGCAGCTAACATAAATTACCTGAGAATTTGTGAATTTGTTCTTAGAATCTTATTACATGAGGGATATTTCTTGCTCTGAGAATGTTATTACACGAGGGATATTTCTTGATCTTGGAACGTAATTATATGAGGGATATTTCTTGATCTTAGAATGTTATTACATAAGGGATATTTCTTGATCTTAGAATGTTATTATATGAGGGATATTTTTTGTACTTAGACTGTTATTACATTAAGTATTCGGTATCACATTCCATGTTTCTGTATTTTGTTATGTAATATATACTACATCACCCAAGGAATCAAATCATGTTTAATGTCTTGGTCATGCGTTTCAATAGAGAAGAGGACTGTATGGCAATTGTGGGACGATACGGCTATGACTTTAAATGGAACGATGAGCCCTGTGATGTACAGGAGGCATACATCTGTAAAAAGGAGTAAGTTAAAAAATCTTCCAAAACCAAGACACAGCTAAATTCAAAACCAAGACACAGCTAAATTCAACTGTGTTGGTAGCTTGTATTATATAAGTAATATTTAATATTTATACAGTGGGCAAAGCGTTACTAGATAGACTTATCAGCTGCACTTTTAAACCTTTAAATCGCCGTTAGAAGGCGCCTAAGCACGAGCCGGTGCATACAATATTAGAATAAGGGGACGCAAACATGCTCCTGGCATTGGGTGGTGTGATGCACACACTTTGAAGGAGTTTTCCGTAGGAAGTTTATTTATTTTCCTGATAAAACTTAAACTACTATTCTGAATAAAATATCGCATATGGTGTGAATAGCACACGGCTATCAAGAGAAATACGAGTTAATTTTACGGATTAAAGCATTTGCATCCATTCACAATATATATTAGCAAACGTTATTTTAAAATTAGACTTTGATGTTGCAGCAGACATAGCCTAATAAAACGGGCGCCACTGAAATAAACGTGCACACTTTTTTTCAGGGACGTGCGAAACGTTGTTGGTTAATACCTGCCTTCAAAGTACATGAATAACACGGAAGCACATGCATGACATGGCACTTTGCTACACATCTAACTCATGATCTTATAGATATAGTAAAATATTTGATCGACAGCTATTCTGGAATTCTCTATCTACTCGTCAGTTTTATTCTCAGTCATTTTCGACACAGCTCATAAATCGGAAGAATAAAGAAAAGAACATACAACATATGACTAAAGTATGCATGAAGTAGTAGTTTAGACAATATAAATGATAATAAAGCCGTAGAACAATAAGCGCCGCACACCTTCTAACATTTATGACGCATCAAACTCTCACTTCCTAAAAGGTAGGGTGCACCAACGGCTCACTTCTTAAAATGAGGTGCAACAACGGCTCACTTCTTAAAATTAGAGTGCACCAACGGCTCACTTCTTAAAATTAGACTGACCAACGGCCCACTTCTTGAAATTAGGGTGCACCGATGGCTCACTTCTTAAAATTAGAGTACACCAACGACTCACTCTTTGAAATAAGAGTGCACCAACGGCTCACTTCTTGAAATAAGGGTGCACAAACGGTTCACCTCTTGAAATTAGAGAGCACCAACGGCTCACTTCTTGAAATTAGGGTGCACAAACGGTTCACCTCTTGAAATTAGAGAGCACCAACGGCTCACTTCTTAAAATTAGGGTGCACCAACGGCTCACCTCTTGAAATCAGAGTGCACCAACGGCTCACCTCTTGAAATCAGAGTGCACCAACGGCTCACTTCTTGAAATAAGAGTGCACCAACGGCTCACTTCTTAAAATTAGAGTGCACCAACGGCTCACTTCTTGAAATTAGAGTGCACCAAGCGGGTCACTTCTTGAAATTAGGGTGCACAAACGGCTCACCTCTTGGAATGAGAGTGCACCAACGGCTCACTTCTTAAAATTAGGGTGCACCAATGGCTCACCTCTTGAAATTAGAGTGCACCAACGGCTCACTTCTTGAAATTAGAGTGCACCAACGGCTTACTTCTTCAAATTAGGGTGCACAAACGCCTCACCTCTTGGAATTAGAGTGCACCGACGGCTCACCTCTTATAATTAGAGTGCACCAACGGCTCACCTCTTGAAATTAGAGTGAACCAACGGCTTACTTCTTAAACTAAGAATGCACCAATGGCTCACCTCTTAAAATTAGATTGCACCAACGGCTCACCTCTTGAAATTAGAGTGCACCAACGGCTCACTTCTTAAAACTAGAGTGCATCAATGGCTGACCTTTTACAGTTAGAGTGCACTAATGGCTCACCTCTTAAAATTAGAGTGCACCAACGGCTCATCTCTTGAAATTAGAGTGCACCAACGGCTCACCTGTTAAAGTTAGAGTCCATCAACGGCTCACCTCTTGAAATTAGAAAGCACCAACGGCTCACCTTTAAAGTTAGAGTGCAACGGCTCAATAAGGCATCACCTAAAATAAGAGTGCATCAACGGCTCACTTCCTACAAATAAGAGTGCATCAACGGCTCACTTCTTACAAATAAGAGTGCATCAATGGCTGACCTTTTACAGTTAGAGTGCACTAATGGCTCACCTCTTACAAATTAGAGTGCACCAACGGCTCACCTGTTAAAGGTAGAGTCCATCAACGGCTCACCTCTTGAAATTAGAGTGCACCAACGGCTCACCAGTTAAAGTTAGAGTGCATCAACGGCTCACTTCCTACAAATAAGAGTGCACCAACGGCTCACTTCTTAAAATTCGGCAGCTAGGTCCTCGGCCAAGCCTGTCAGTTAGGTCCTCGGCCAAAACTGTCAGTAAGGTCCTCGGCCAAGCCTGTCAGTTGGTTCCTCGGCTTAACCCGTCAGTTAGGTCCTCGGCCAAACCTGTCAGCTAGGTCCTCGGCCAAACCTATCAGCTAGATCATCGGCCAAAATTGTCAGCTAGGTTCTCGGCCAAACCTTTCAGCTAGATCATCGGCCAAACCTGTCAGCTAGGTTCTCGGCCAAACTTGTCAGCTAGGTCATCGGCCAAACCTGTCAGTTAGGTCCTCGGCCAAACCTGTCAGCTAGGTCTCCGGCCAAACCTGTCAGCTAGGTCCTCGGCCAAACCTGTCAGTTAGGTCCTCGGTCAACCCTGTCTGTTAGTTCCTCGGCCAAACCTGTCAGTTAGGTACCTGGCAGCCGAGAACTTTCAGTGGTCATTGGAATATTGTCAGTGATTACCCAAAATATTAATTACATATCGCCAGTTGAGGGTGTACTCGGCTCTGCGCAGGTTCTCGCCTATGAGAATGTACCATGGCTATTATAGTGATTCTCTGAGTTTAGAAGACCTGTCATGTAGGTAAGAATATACCCTTGTCAACGCCAGACCTGAGTTAGGTCCCCACCAGCTGAGAATATACATTGGCCATTCGAGTACTCAAGCAAATATTGTGGCTTGGTCATTGGGCTAATTTTTTTGCGGCTGCCAGACCTCTTGACAGCAGAAAATGTATCTTGGTCATTTAGCGGCTGTCGGGGATATACACGATTTCTGAGATCACGCAGCTGGAAATACTAGTAGATGAAAAGGGAACTTTAAAAGCCGTCGAGTTTACCTTTTAATTAATGTATATATGTGTGTTCGAGAGTGCGATATTGTTTTAAGTGTTCGAGTTTTTTTTCTATCGCGTACGTGTAATACGAAGCTAGCACTGTCCAACAATATGATTGCATAATATTTTTGTGAGATAGGTTCGCAGTTCAAAGTGGAACGGACTCGATTTCTGTAACTAGGTCAGTTTATCATTTGAAGTCAACTCATAATCATGTACGTCTCGGTCAAAGTTGTGTTTGCTCTTCAGATAGTGCTCTTAGTTGGTAAGTTGTACATTTGCTGCACTGTTGTCTGCATTTGCAGATACTATACCGTATGCTTAATTAGAACATTAAGTGGCGCACGATATGCAAGATACTGTTATATGGTCTCCAATAACGTAAAAATACAGGTGTTATCTTAACAGCAAAAATCTGTTGATATTCGGATTATGTTTTGCTTACGATATTTTTTATTTACTAGTAAGTATGTAAAAAAGTAAATTTGTGCTGTCGGGGTCTGACTACCAGCAGTTACCTTCTTGTTTAAACGCACTTAATTGCTGAAGGTGGCGAAGGATGTCCAAACAACTGGGTGACTTTTGAAGGCAACTGCTACTCTTTCGTCGCCACCAAACAGACATGGTTCCATGCTGCCGTAAGTGCATTTTCTCATATTTTTTAGTTGTTTACCATTTAGAAGTAAGAAAACCAAATGTTTTTTGCCGATAGGTAATCGTTTGTGTATCAATGGTTTGAAGAACACATAACATGTGGTCATCAGTAAGACGGGGGCAGGCGAATGATAAATCCTTGTAAAATGATTATCGTAAATGTCTTTACAATACAAGCTTATGTTGTTCGATTAAAAACTAATCATCACTAATTGTTGCTTTTATCACTGTATCACACCGAGGTCTTGTAACTTACCGAGATCACCAGAGATTGAGTTCCACAAAAGGGAATCGAAGGCGTAGTGGGTTGCCCTTTAAATAATCGTTATGACCGGTCGTAAGTTGTGCAAATAAGTATACAGTAAATCTTTATGCAATGCTGTTAATATATTCTGTTGGCAGAAAGCGTGTGCGGACCAGAGTGCCAGGCTGGTGAATGTGTTATCCGCGAAAGAAGAAGACTTTCTCAGGAACACTATCAAAAACCTGCATGCGCACGACGGTAAACCAGCAACCATTTCATTGTGTTGTACCTAAAGTTCTACAGAAACAAGTTTTCATAACAGTTCGCAAATATACATTTTTTTTCAAAATTTAAGAGAGTTACCCCTACCAACTTTTTTCAAATAACATTTACACAGAGGATACAATAATAGGTAAATTGTGTTGTATTCTGAGGGAAAACTGTCTAAAACATTTCGAGCTGCATACTGCTTATATTCTGACAATATGTTCTTATTAACATATTCGTATTTACTCTATTAATGCATTAATTCTTAATGTCTAAAATGTTTTCCGAACGTATACACCGTGAACTTGAATGTTCTCGTATCTATCACTCTAGATCCTCAGACTACAGGCTACTGGACCAGCGGAAATGACCTTGAAGTTGAAGGTCGTTGGGTTTGGGACTACCCGGGAGAGGTTACCATGGTCTACACCGACTGGTTTCCAGGCGAACCGAACAACCATTGGTACGACGGAAGGTCTGTATGATTGAAACAAAAATACATTAGGGTGATATAACGATAAATAGTTTGGGATTGTGCGAGCTCAGTGTGTCCGGACGAACACGACAGAAAGTGTAGGCTCTGTTTGGATTGAATCTGTTCCTGAAAAAACGCAAATTACTACTCACAAGTTGAACGCAACTACATGCATATACTTTACAGGCAAAGGGTTCCAAGTTTGAGCTAATCCGAACGTTGGTTTGCATAAGTCGATGTCAATCAATGCAGTATTTTCATATTAACGCCAGCGTGTACTCCCAGATAAATTTGTTTGCCCCAAACGAGACGAGATAAAAAAAAGGAAGGGGATTTGGGAGAGGGGGTGCTACAGAAATTGGAATTAGCATCTAGTCTTACAAACGAAAACAATATGAAAATTAAAAAGACAATGTTTGGGTAATGACCAAAGATATTCACTGTATATAAACCGATTGTATCACATGCCGGATATAGTAAGGTGATTGCATGGCTGCGATATAAACAATTCGTAAATAACACATTGAAAACGGAATTATTAGGATCATTTTAAATACCTTCAACAAAAACAAGTACGTTATATTTTGTATAGTCCTTATTAGTTGTAATACCATTTGTTTTGCGCATATATAGGGATAAAAACTTGCAAAATTACATTAATCACAAGAAGGTCTGGCAAATGACCCACATGATTGCATCAAAATACCGTTATTCTCTACAAATAAACGCTCTGATGCACGAATACATACTAGTTATATGACTCTATGACATTAATATAAAGATTATTACATTACAATATTGCTTTAAATGTATAGATAGTGTAAATTATGAAAATGTTTGAGGGGTGTGTTTCGTAATGACTGTATCATCTATAGCTTTATCATACTATCATTTATAGCAAACACACCTATTTCTGTTGTATCATGTAGTGCGATCTTCGTTGAATGGTTTTCAAATAATCTGTATCACTTATGGCGATGCGCATTTGCTGATTTTATCAAGTGTATGCTTTTAGGTAAGATGGAGGAGTTCGTCTACATATATTGTCAATAAAAATCGGGTATATTTCGAGAAATAATATATCATGGCGTACAAAAACACGAAGAGAAGAACTTTAAAATAATAAAACAGAATGATACAACAATAGTGACTGTTAGTTTGGAGGCTTGTATAAAAATTAAACTGTCAGGCCCAAAGCAACTGGGCGACCGTTTAATTTTTCATACAAACCCCGAAATAAACTATAAACTGTTTTGTAACTGATAAATTGGCATACATTGGCATGATAGTTTACACAAATCAGTTGTCAAAACAGTATTTTAATGGCTAGTATAAATGTATAATGAGAATATGTTAGAAAGCGAATTCGTTAATTTCTTTAACTGAAATCAGCATGGGAACATACCTGACTCTCAAGGGAAGACCTTTGTGATGGGCGGAAAACAAGACATTGATTCCTTTGCTTAAGTTCCATTTGACCCTTTACTCCATGGGATATGTAGTACGTTGTTTTTTCTGTACACTGTTTGCTATTGCATTTTTAGAATATTTCTGAAAACAAGTGACCATTGTATATTCCGATCAAATTACATGGATGTTCAGCTGAACGATGATCTACATTGGTCGTACATTGAGTACAGGGTTTATCATCAGCTTAAAATATCAGTATATTTGTATGTCACGCCTACCTGCGTATGTATTTATAATCGTGAACCTTCAGTTTCGAAACTATTACTGTAAAAAAAACTCAGACTATGTTTATCAAATCCAAAACATTTTGGGACGACATTAATTATCGCTTGTTGTAAATTGTAGTTCCCAGAGCGACCTGGGTGTTAACTAATGAAGTCAAGTAGATCCAATTGTTTCGTGTCGCCGCAGTATATAACGACACCGATGCCCTTTATTTCAAAACGTATCACATACCTCTGTACGAAGCACTTTTAATACATGTTTTTGCATCAAGCCGTTGTTCTTAAATCAGAAAAATATACTAAAATCATCTTTAAAAAATCGCCATAACTGATACACATAGATCACTAGAAACATACAAATGATTGAGTGAACATGTTCAATAAATGATACAATTTGGGTCGAAGCTTCATGCATGTTTGGTCTTATGTTTTGATGTTTAATTGATCAGCTATGGTATTATTATTATTGTAAGAATAAAAACGATATGTTTCATCATCGCTAGCATGAGAATACCTCTCAAAACCTGTTTAAACATAAACATTTACGCTGATTTTATAACAGTACACAGTGCAAACGGTACTTTGTGTGAGTGATTTAAGCGATTTTTTAAAAGTATATTGCATAAAAAAGGTAATAACGTCTTTCAAAACAAGCGCTACGAGTAGAGAATCGCCTGTTGAACATGTACTTGTCGATTGAATTTCTCATTACAATACTTGCAAAATCTCCTCATTTTTGAACTGTTTACTATGTTTTTGTGACAATCAGTGCGCTATATCCGGTAGATGATACAATCGGTTTATATATACAGTGATATTGAAACAACCCATGAAATAATGGCAAATATCTTTCGAGTACTATTTACTTTCAACGGGTACCCGTTTAATATTCGGGAGCAGCGGGTTCTACCTCCCGGAGGTCATTCTCCGTTGTAGTTTGTTTCTCATTTTAATCTGTAACTGACCTGAAATGCACTTTTCAGCATCGCAAGAAAACAGTACAATTCACCGAATATTTAGAGTACTTCGTCAACATAATTATGCAGTCATTGAAAATCTGCTAACCCCATCTTAACACCAACTTACTGCTTTGTGATTTACACGTCGTGAAATGCAGTTGTGGTAAAATAAATGTTCCATGTGTTCTTTCGGCTTCGGAATCACGCTATGAACCCCATGCCAAAAACTTATGCCGAGACAACTAATGAAATTATTGTGGCATCTCATTGTTTGCACAAACTTTAACAAAATATTGTACATGTAGAGAAGAAGACTGTGTGGCGTTGTGGGGACACAGTAACTATGACTACCGTTGGAACGACCAGCCGTGCGATATACCGGACTTCTACATCTGTAAACAGGGGTAAGTTGTTTTTAATCTGTTTTCAAACGAACTTGGTTTGTCATCACCACTGGTGTGTTTACCGATGATTTTTACTGGCTGCGGTTAACCAATGGATATTTTTAATTTATTTAATATTTTAATGTCAAAAATATCCAACGCAGTGAAATAAGGATTTTAATTTCAACTTCAATAAATGGTATTTTTTAGTTTTTGTATTTCATGTTTATTAGGACATAATGGAGTTTCAATTTCATGTATGATTCATTTGTAAGTCATGACAACTATGAAGACATTCAACTACAGAATATTAATATAGATTGATATAGATTTACATATGGCTTCTGCTTTTCCAGAGACTCCCAACCTGTGGTTGGTTAAGTACATCAAAGATTCGCTATAACAACGAGAGCTGTCCACTCAACGTCTACATTGTTATATGTTGTCTAAGAATAAAAACCAATGTATTAGCCAATGTTCATCATGTTATCATTACATCAATGCACAATACTGCACCAAGTTATCTCAACAACCGATTTACTTTAGTCTCTGATATACATTCAAAATGCTTGCGCTAAAAAAACTTCCCTTTCTTTGTATGTTCCAAAACCAAAACATGAAATTTATCGCAAATCATTTTCATATTCAGGTGCGGTTATTTGGAATTCTCTCCCAGATTTTGTTAAAAATTCAACAACTATTCTTCATTTTAAGAAAAACTATTTAAAGTATGAATTCAGTTCACCATTTTCGAAGTACCACTCCCAACCAGATTAATATTTATTAACATTTGAACTTCATTCTTTGTTTTCAATGTTATTATCTATTTGTTTCATTCATATTTCTTAACTCATTTGTTGTCTTGTATATACTGTCAATGTATATAATAGAGGAACACAGGGAAGATTGGGCTCTGTCCCAACTGTCTCCTCTTTAAATAAAGTTATTATAATTATTATTACTATACGTCTATTATTATTATTATACGTCTATTATAATTCAAAGATCAGTAACTGTTTAAAAAACAACAACAACATTTAGCTTGCGAGTGCTAATAATATGTGCATCTCATCTTGTAAGTGAAGCATTCCATTAGGTGTCATTGAATTGCAAGTGATGGTTGCTGAGGAATAGCCTACAAAGGTCCTATTATATTATACTTTATAGACATTAATAGGGCAGTAACTATGAAAAATCATTAAACCAGAATTTGCTGATAATATGCACATCTTGTTGTTATGAAGCTTCCAATAGTGTTATCAATTGGTGGTTGCTGTAAAATAGCTCAGACATAAATGATTATATATTATACTATAGTGAAATTAAGGCAGTAAATCCATGATAAAATCATCCAACCCAAACATTTCGACAATATGCATATCTCCTTATGTCAGTCAAGCTTCATATGAAGTTTCACTGAATTCACAACTGTAATTGCAGAAAAATAGCCAGGACAAAAGGAGACTCATTGGCAGACAGACAAAATTTTCTGGGGAATGTGCCCACTGATCTGGATCTAAACTGTTCGCCCATGCCATTAAGGCATAATATATATGGAGGAAAGGATAAAAGATATGCAATAAGGAAAGAGAAACACATTTTCGATTAGAACAAATACATTTATTGACAAGATACTCTTAAATAGATACTGATAACTGACGACAGTGGACGGATTCGAGAGCAAAGCTTGAGCAAAAGTAGATCCGAAATTCTGATAAAATGTTATCACAGGCTGGTTTCAAAAGAAACCTTGATAATAATAAATATAAAGCATATACATGAACTATGACTTCTTTCTGGATAAAAACAGTTTATATTATGTTTATAAAAGTAAATTTAGTCAGAATTTTGACAAAAAGGTAAAAATACGAAAGCTGTGATCATGATAAACCCAAACAGGACAATATTATCCCTTTACTCCATAGATATACCTTTACTGTGTGGTGGAACTGTGTAGATCCTGATAACTTTACACCATAGATATACCTTTACTGTGTGGTGGAACTGTGTAGATCCTGATAACTTTACACCATAGATATACCTTTACTGTGTGGTGCAACCGTGTAGATCCTGATAACTTTACACCATAGATATACCTTTACTGTGTGGTGCAACCGTGTAGATCCTGATAACTTTACACCATAGATATACCTTTACTGTGTGGTGCAACCGTGTAGATCCTGATAACTTTACACCATAGATATACCTTTACTGTGTGGTGGAACCGTGTAGATCCTGATAACTTTACACCATAGATATACCTTTACTGTGTGGTGGAACCGTGTAGATCCTGATAACTTTACACCATAGATATACCTTTACTGTGTGGTGCAACCGTGTAGATCCTGATAACTTTACACCATAGATATACCTTTACTGTGTGGTGCAACCGTGTAGATCCTGATAACTTTACACCATAGATATACCTTTACTGTGTGGTGCAACCGTGTAGATCCTGATAACTTTACACCATAGATATACCTTTACTGTGTGGTGCAACCGTGTAGATCCTGATAACTTTACACCATAGATATACCTTTACTGTGTGGTGCAACCGTGTAGATCCTGATAACTTTACTCCATAGATATACCTTTACTGTGTGGTGCAACCGTGTAGATCCTGATAACTTTACTCCATAGATATACCTTTACTGTGTGGTGCAACCGTGTAGATCCTGATAACTTTACACCATAGATATACCTTTACTGTGTGGTGGAACCGTGTAGATCCTGACAATACAGCATGGATGTGCTGGCCAATCTTCACTGTTCACTTTCAGTTTCATAAGGTTATTTCTTAACAAAATTTAACCAGTGCAGATCCAGATCAGATAGCATGGATGTGCTGGTTGATTTGGATTAACACTGGTTGCACATTTGTAAAAATGTGTTTATATGGAGTAAAGGGTTATTATAGGTACATGAATACGTGTAGCAATCAAAACTGAAAATCTTATCTTATCTCTTAGAAAAGTCCTTACTGAATCTAGATTGCATACAAAATAATTGCTAATAAGCTCTTTTACATAGAAACTAGGTTTTGTAGAAGATATGAACCAAAATGTATATCATCTACAAAATTAAACATTTTAAAAATAAAAATCTAATGTGCAATATATACAAAATTTTAAAAATCTAATGAGTCAACAATGAAAAATAAAATCTTTTATCAAAAACTAAACGGTACATGATTGAATTCAGGAATACAGTCATCTTTCATTTTTATCGGGTTGTGTGTGTTCAAAATCAGCAATTATATTCCCCATACACTAAAAACTGCCAATACAAATCTTGTAAATTTTTTTATTTTAAAATCCAAAAGAATTTAAAAATGCAAACAAAATTTCACAAAAAGATAACAAGCATTCCTGAAATTCAGCCACAAGTGTACTGCATATATAGTGTTAAAACAAAACATCCCTGGACCCAAATATCAAACCATGAGTATATAAATATCACAGACATTCCTGTTGCACAATAAACATTTGGTGTACATGTATGTTGCTGAACATGGTCTTCATAAGAGTGATTTATCCCTTTACTCCATTGATACACCTTTATAGCGGGGGAAAACAGTGAAGATCCAGATCAGCCAGCACATCTGTGCTTACTGATAAGGATATACACTGTTTGCTTTTAGATTCGTTAGGTTATTTCTCACCAATTTGCAACCAGTGCCGATCCTCATCAGACAGCATGAATGTGGCAGCTGATCTGGATCTACACCGTCACATGCATTAAAAATGCATATACATGAAGTAAAGGGTTATTTGAGCAAGATCATTTTAAACTTAAAATCATTCTATCTGAAATTTGGGAACCAAGCCAAATAGATCTTGCTAATGAATTAAGTTGCATAGAACTTATACATTTTGTAAAAATGTCTATTCTGAACTTTGTATAGAATTCAGTTAACCTAATATTGGTGTATTATCTTTCTGAAAAAAATTAGAAATGTGGATCATAAATAAGAAACTTATCCTGTAAGCTTAATTAAATTAAACAAAAATGTAAACAAAACGTTTTACATAACAATGCAATTACAGTGTTTGTAAAATGTAATGTATTATTCATCTGTAAACAATATAAATTAATTATAAACTAACAGTTAACAAAAACAAAACACTTAAGTACAAGTTACATATAAAATACTGGTCCACATGGCAAATGTTCTGCTAACAAACAAGTACTGGGCCGCACTGGATACGAAATTATTGTCAAATAAGCAAAAGATGAAGAGATGTTAGTTTTGTATTTAACACTTTCCTCCGTAAATATGCCTATTATTGTATGCAAACAGTATAGATCCAGATCAGCCAGCACATCCTTGCCCTCTGATTAGGATCAGCACTGTTTGCTTTTTGGTAAAAAATAACCAAACATGTCAAAAAGTGAACGGTAAAGATTTCCATCGGAAGGTAGGATGTGCTGGCTGACCTGAATCGTTTGCCAATGCCATAAAGGTGTTTATATGGAGGAAAGGGTTAAATGACAGTAAATAAAAAACAAGAGTTTGTATAGTTCTGACCACAACGTAAGGTGGCTTTAAAAAATTACTGTTAACATAAATCTGATTTGTGAATGGTCTAAAGGTTAAATAAGGATATCATTAAGTGAATTATCGCCACTTGAGTGCAAAAACAGTGCAAGTACCACTGAAATATGACAGAGTTATACTGTTTTTGCACTAACGTTACAATATATTCTTCTATTTGCAGCAAGAGATATGCCAGTTCTACACTTTGTAATTGTATGATAAGTGAGATCAACAGAGAGAAAAATATTGGTCTCAAGAAGTGCCGCGAACTAGTCTCGGGGGAAAAGCGAAAGAATACCGAGCCTGGTTTGAGCCCTAATGTCATCTCTGGTTACATACAGGTGCAACATTCATGCATTATATCACCTTTATACACAGCACTATGGTCTACATAAGCTCTCAATGTACTCTCATAGAGTAACCAAAATACACACATGTATCACAGAAAAACTGCTTGAAAATGTTATTCACAATTATAGGAATTCTTTCATGAAACATGAACAAGATCCAGTTGGAAATCTCACAACTTCACAAAGTTTGGCTAGAAAATTATTTTTAATCAAATTTTGAGTATCCTCTAAATTTCCATCAATATTCCAATCCTGTAATATTGGTATGTAAGTCTTTTATTGCCAGTTCAATGTCTGTACTGTTGTAATGATAGTTATCTACATGATGCTGATGAACGGTGCAGTGATTTCTGTATTGCTATATCCTAACTAACGCTCCCGCCTGTCTAGTACATCCCTTCAGCGTACGGTGCCCCTCCCATGTAGTTTGACTGAAAAGACAAGACAAAAACACACATCAACTTTTGTTGCAAACATTTCTGATAGAAAATTGTTGTCAACAAAAAACTTGACATGTGTAATGTAAGACAAAAAAATAAATGAAAATATTAATTGCATCTGATTTAACAAGAATAAAATATTTGCATATTTATGTAAAATCATTTTTATTTGTAGATCATAAAAATAAAAAATCAGTATAATAAAAATGACGTTGCTCTGCAACATGTAAAAGATACTATTCTTCTTACATTTAACATTGTAGTTTTTCCGGATAAGTAAATTCTTTGCAATTAAGTGAAGAATGTTTGTGTTTTATTTAATATGGTGTGATGAAAATGTATGAAAAAGATTTCAAGAAATTTAAATCATACAAATTACATGAGAGTTGTTTAAGTGTCCTTGAACTTCAGACACTATCTACTGGCACGGTTTCATCAAGGACAGTTTACACAAAAACTCAAGATAACATCAGTATTAGGACTGCCATTACTTTAACCCTTTACCCCATATACATGTATTTTATCACATGTGGGACCAGTGAAGATCCAGATCAGCTGGAACAGGCCATGCCAGCTGATAAGAATCTGCACTTTTTTGGTCAGAAATAACCTAATGAATCAAAAAGTGAACAGTGTAGATCCTGATCAGAGGCATGTATGTGCCAGCTGATCTAGATCTAAACTGTTTGCCCACTCTGTAAAGGCATATGTATGGAGAAATGATAAATGATTACAGAGGCAGAATATTGCCAATTTTCATATGTAAAATAAATGCCCTTTTCAAAAATATCCCCACCATGGCAGAACTTCTTGCTCAAACCCCGAGAAATGGCAACCCTGAGTAACGTAAATGTATTAACAGATACAAAATAAAACTTGACAACGCAGCAAGAGCATAAAGCCGAGTAAGCAAGAACAATCTTGAGAATTTGATGTACAACACAGGAAAAAAAATCATTGTGACTCATAGATATGTGATGATGGAAATAAAAAGAAATCAAAAGTAATAAAATTGTTACAGGGTCAAATTTAATGAGATATACCAGATACCATAACATCGTGCAATTTCTTGATAATGTTTAGTTTTCAAACTGTTGTTAAGTTTTAACCTTTTTCTCCATAGATACACCTTTTATGGAGTGGGCGAACAGTGTAGATCCAGATCAGCTGGCACATCTGTGCCATCTGATCAGGATGAACACTGTAAGGTTTTTGATTTAAAAGGTTATTTCTGACCAAAAAGTGACTAGTGCAGATCCTGATTGGATGGCGCGGATATGTTGGCTAATCTGGACCAACACTGGTCGTATACACATAAAATGGGTATAAAATGGAGTAAAGTGTTAAGATACATGTATTTAGCAATCTCTGCACATAATTATTGAGATTTCCTTGTGTTGTGCATCATATTCAAAGAACAACAACTGTACAACACTAGTCACATAACAACAGTCTTCCAGCGGTGAATGTATGATCATGGAAATTATTAAAGCCTTGTATGTAAGCATTACTGCCACTCCATCATTGGCAAACAACTGAGTTTTTTTATTCTGCCATTATGTTTAAAGAGGAAGACAAAACAAATTGTTGATAATATCGTGAAATTTTTTTAACAAGTTCACCACTAGAAGCTGGCAGCTGCTGTTCTGTTTACATGGCTGATGAAACTAAATGACATGGGTCAACAAAGGAACATGAAGTCTGAGAGTCAAGATAATGATGTAATCTGTTTAAATACTGTCTATATAATAGGGGACAACAAGACTCACAGGAAAGCCCTTTTTCCAGTAGGTATTTCCTACAGTGTAGGGTTTGCCATGCCATAGAATTAACAGAGTTACAATGTCTAGCAATATTTAGTACAATGTTTAGAAGTTACCTTCAAACACGACCCATGTAATTTCTTACATCTATTCTCTGTAACAGGGAATCAAAAACACATTCTGAATTTCTTACATGTTCAGAATCACCCTACTAATGCCTTTACTACAAGGGCAAATAAAAGATCATATATACCACACCCCACCCACACGCTATCAGGTACAAGATGAGACATCTTTTATTCCATTACCAGTATAATGTGGAATCATCAATGTAATCAAGATATAATACCCTTAGACAATAATTTAGACAAGAGATCCTTATACATGTCATTCTGACTGTAAACAAAGCACAAGAGATCCATGCTTAGAAATCCCCGTCAATATAAGGAAGATGTGGACAACTAGAAATCCCTAAACACAAAAACAACATGGATAATAACAGACCACTACATACAGACCATAAGAGTTGACTTTTTTAGAGATCCCTTATCATTTCTGCTGGACAATGGAGATTTGTACTAATTTCTATAAGACAAGAACAACAAAACATCACCAATTCCAATATCAGAATCCTGAACATTTAAACATGACACAATAAAATATTTCTGACAACTCTACAGTTGACCATTAAAGATTCTTTAATTACAACTTTTGAGATCCCTGGATCTTCGCTGAAACACTGTACTTTTGATTTTCAAAACAATCAAATAAGGCAATCTAATAGCAAAAGAAGGAGGTCCCACATTGGATGCTGTAGTTGTACAAGCTTGATCACTTTTACATTGTATTTGGTTGAACAACTGTTATACTGCCACTGCCTAAAAACAACAGTACACTGTAGGAGAAAACATGCATTAAAATCAGATTATAGTGGTCTCTAACAAAAATAAAAAAGATATGACTCAAAGGCTTTAAATGAGATCTACAATGAAATAATAAGAAATGCAACATATAAAACTGAAACCTAATACACTCAGGATATTTGTCTACTGTGTGTCTATCTTTGCAGGCACGTGAGCATAACTAGCTATGGTATATTTTAGAACAATCTTTGACTTCAAAGCTATCCTACACTAGCTTGTGTATTTCTATCACAGCTATCCTAGCTGATCATTTACTTTGTTTGATAAAAAATTTTAAAATCATGGACTGTGGTATCATTGTATCTGTTCCAGTTTCATGTTCACTTATTCCCAATTAGGGAAATTAACGTTCACTTATTCTGAATTAGGGCAATGGTGCAAAGCCAAACCCTGCAGAGTTTAACCACATTAAAGCTTATTGTTCAATAC